>CAUYON010140275.1:0-17107 GCA_963573935.1 Arctocebus calabarensis | reverse complement strand
TAATGGATTTCTCACATCTGGCTGCTTTCAGAATTTTCTCCTTCATATTAACTTTAGTGAAATTAATTATCATGTGCCTAGAAGATTTCTTATTTGGTTTGGGTTGTACTGGGGTTCTGAAACTGTCTGCTATCTGAATTTCAGAATCTCTTGGCATGTCTGGGAAGTTCTCTTTCATAATCTCATAAAGAAGAGATTCTGTGCCTTGTGAAGCCTCTTCATCATTTTCAGTATCCCTATAAGGCGAATATTGGTTTTCTTTGAGTTATCCCAGAGCTGTCTGAGAAAATGATCCGATTTTGCCTTCCCTTTCTCTACCTGTTTGGAAGTTTGGGAGAGTTCCAAAGCTTTGTCTTCCATGTCAGAAATCCTTTCTTCTGCTTGTTCCATTCTGTTACTGAGGGATTCTACTGTATATCTCAGATCTTTGAGGGCTGCAACTTCTTGTCTCGATGTGTCAAAATCTTTGGTCATTTTGTCTTTGAATTCGTTGAACTCTTGAGACATCTTTTGGGTCATTTTTCGGATTACTGCTTGAAACTCTAGTTTCATCTTTTCCTCCATTCCGCTGATCTTATTTGCTATCCAGACTCTGAATTTGATTTCTGACCTCTCAGTCGTTTGCTTATGCAAGGAATCTTGTGGTGAATCTACCTTGTCATTCCTTGGGGGAGTTGATCTATTCTGATTATTCATATTGCCAGAGTTTTTCTGTTGATTCTGCCTAATGATTATTTTTCACTGTTGCCTATGACTGTCCTCAGAGTTGGGGAGGTGTTTCTCTCAGATCAGACCCCAGCAGGATCTCTCTGTTGTTGCTGGATCTTTGTATGGAGTCATCCTGTGTAGCTCCTCTGGGACTGCCCTAACCAGAGATTTCTGGCTGTGGGACCCGCTCCAGAGTGTGGCACACCCAGATCAAGCAGCAGGATGTTGGATGGTGCGCAGAGTGGCCTTTGCAAAGGAAGCCCGCGCCTCTAGCAGTCTCTGGCTTGAAGGAGGGCTCCAGAGGGAGGGCACAGTTCTTGCCCCACCGAGTCCTTGGCCAGATGGGTAGGCTAATGTGGAGGCAGAGAGGGTGGGGGAGGATGTGGGTTGTTTGGTTCCCAGAGTTGTGGCCCAGGCAGGCAGGCAGAGGCCTGGCAGGTTCCCTGCGGAGTCCCTGGCCACTGCTGGTGGCGGGCCAAGGTGAGCGCCAATCAGGCTGCGCAGGAGTCCCGGGGAAGTTCCTGGGCACTGCTGGTGGCAGGCCAAGACCTGGTGGATTTCCTGGTGGCTACTGGCGGAGCCCAAGGTGAGCGCCTATCAGAGCCATACGGGAGTTCCTGCGGAGTTCCTGGCCACTGCTGACAGCAGGCCAAGGCCCTACATGGTCCCATGCAGAGCTGTGCAGGAGTCCCTGTGGAATTCCTGGCTGTTGCTGGTGGCAGGCCAATGTGAGCACCATTCGGGGCCAGGCGTGAGACCAAGCAGATTTCCTGGCTGCTGCTGGATGCAGGTCAAGGCAAGCGCCAATTGGGCCACATGGGAGTTCCCATGGAGTTCTGACCACTGCTGTTGGCAGGCCAAGGCCAGTGCCAATCAGGGCCATGCAGGGGATCCAGAATAGTTCCTGGTTCCTGCTGGGTGCAGGCCAAGATAAGTGCCAATCAGGGCCGCTCAGGAGTCCCAGCGGAATTCCTTGCCACTGCTGGTGGTGGACCAATGCCGGGGGTGGGGGGGCACCATTTGGGGCCACCAGGGAATCTCCCCAAGTTCATGACCACTCAGGGCAGCGGGCTGATGCCTGTGGGGCATGTATTGGAGACGTGCAGGGTTCTCTGCAGAGTCCCTCGCTGGCGGGTGGTAGGCTTAGTGGGGGGCAGAGTGGAACCCTGTGGTCCTGGGCGGAGTTCCTGTCCTGGAGGCTGGCAGGGTTTGGTGGGGCCCGGGGTCTCTTAAGTGGAGGGCCACCTGGTTCAGCAGATGGGGGGGTGTGGTCACTGCTCAAGTCCTCCTCCCTCAGTTGCAGCAGAGTTCAGGCTTCTGGTGCATCAAGTACAGGGGGAAGGGTGTCCTGGAAGTTCAGAATGGTGGAAAAACTGTAGTTTAGTTTTTTTTGCCTGAAGCTTGGTTTTTTGGAGTTGCAGCTTGCATCAGCAGAAGTGACCTGCATTTATCAGTTCTCTCTCTCGGCTGGGCTCCCAGTCTTCAGCTCAATTGGGCAGTTTCTAGAGGTTAATTTTCCTTTTGGACAGGAGCCTCTGTCAGAAGCTGCTTCCAGTTGGCCATCTTGCCCCTCCCCCCAAAAGAATAGAAATTATTCCTTGCATCTTCTCAGACCATCATGGAATAAAAATTGAACTCAGTAACAACAGAAATTTGCATACTCATACAAAAACATGGAAACCAAACAACCTTATGCTGAGTGATACCTCTGTCATAAATGAGATTAAGAAGGAAATTACCAAATTTTTGGAACAAAATGATAATGAAGACTAGAATTACCAGAACCTCTGAGATACCGTAAAGGCAGTCCTAAGAGAGAAATTTATAGCACTGCAAGCCTTCCTCAACAAAAGAGAAAGAGAGAAAGTTAACAACTTAATGGGACATCTCAAGAAACTGGAAAAGGAAGAACATTCCAACCCCAAACCCAGCAGAGGAAAAGAAATAACCAGAATTAGAGCATAATTAAATGAAATTGAATACAAAAGGATTATACAACAGATCAATAAATCAAAAAGTTAGTTTTTTTAAAAGGTCAATAAAATACATAAACCTTTGGATAACCTAACCAGGAATAAAGACTAAAATCTCTAATTTCATCAATTAGAAAAGACAAAGAGGAAATAACAATAGACTCCTCAGAAATTCAAAAAATCCTTAATGAATATTACAAGAAACTGTATTCTCAGAAATAGAAAAACCTTAAGTAAGTAGACCAATACTTGAAAGCACACCACCTTCCTAGATTTAGCCAGAATTAAGTGGAAATGTTGAACAGACTTACATCAAGCTCTGAAATAGCTTGATCAACTATTCAAAATTTTCCCAAAAAGAAAAGACCAGGACCAGATGGCTTCACATCAGAATTCTACCTAACCTTTAAAGAGGAACTAGTACCCATATTACTTAACCTTTTTTCAAAATATAGAAAAAGAAGGAATACTACCCAACACATTTGATGAAGCAAACATCACCTTGATCCCCAAACCAGGAAAAGACCCAACAAGAAAAGAAAATTATAGACCAATATCTTTAATGAATATTGATGCAAAAATATTCAATAAATTCCTAAGAAACAGAAGCCAGCAACACAGCAAACAAATTATACACTATGATCAAATGGGTTTTATCCCAGATTCTCAAGGCTGGCTCAATATACATAAATCTATTAATATAATTCATCACATAAACAAAATAAAAAAAAAAACAAAGACCATATGATTCTCTCAATTGATGTAGAAAAAGCTTTTTGATAATATCCAGCATGCTTTCATTACCAGAACACTTAAGAAAATAAGAATTGGGTGGCACCTGTGGCTAAAAGGAGTAGGGCACCAGCTCCATATGCCAGAGGTGGCAGTTTCAAACCCAGTCCTGGCTCAAAACTGCAAACAAACAAACAACAAAAAAGAAAATAGGTATAGAAGGGACATTTCTTAAACTGATAGAGGCCATCCACAGCAAACCCACAGCTAATATCTTATTGAATGGAGTTAAATTCAAATAATTTCCACTCAGATCAGGAACAAGGCAAGGTTTCCCATTGTCTCCACTGCTTTTTAACATTGTAATGGAAGTCTTAGTCATCACAATCAGGTAAGAAAAGGTGATCAAGGGTATCCATGTAGAGTCCGTGGAGATCAAACTTTCACTCTTCACAGATGATATGATTGTATATCTGCAAAACCCCTGGGATTCTACTATAAAACTCTTAGAAGTGATTCAAGGAATACAGCAGCGTCTCAGGTTACAAAATCACTACTCACATATCTGTAGCCTTTATATATACCAACAATAGTCAAGCAAAAGAGTCAAGGACTCTATTTATTTTATAGTAGTGCCAAAGATGAAATATTTGGGAGTTTACCTGACAAAAGACATGAAATATCTCTATAAAAAGAACTATGAAATTCTAAGAAAAGAAATAGCTGAAGATGTTAACAAATTGAAAAACATACCATGCTCATGGCTGGGAAGAATTGACATTTTAAAAATATACTACCTAAAGCAATATACAATTTTAATGCCATCCCCATTAAAGCACCACTGTCATACTTTAAAGACCTTGCAAAAATAACACTTCGTTTTATATGGAATCAGAAAAAAACCTCGAAAAGCCAAGACATTACTCAGAAATAAAAACAAAGCAGGAGGAATCATGCTACCAGACCTGAGACTGTACTATAAATCGATAGTACTCAAAACTGCATGGTACTGGCACAAAAACAGAGGTAGATGTATGAAACAGAATAGAGAACTAAGAGATGAACCCAGCTACTATCATAATTTGATCTTGGATAAGCCAATTAAAAATATTCAGTGAGGAAAAGACTCCCTATTTAACAAATGGTGCTGGGTGAACTGGCTGGCGACCTGTAGAAGACTGAAACTGGACCCACACCTTTCACCATTAACTAAGATAGACTTTCACTGGATAAAAGATTTGAACTTAAGACTTGAAACTATAAAAATACTAGAAGAAAGTGCAGGGAAAACACTTGAAGAAATTGTCCTGGGAGAATATTTCATGAGGAGGACCTCCCTCGTGCAATTGGAGCAACTCCACAAATACATTACTGAGATCTGATCAAACTAAAAAGCTTCTGCATAGCCAAGAACACAGTGAGTAAAGCAAGCAGTCAGCCCTCAGAATGGGAGAAGATATTTGCAGGTTATGTCTCTGACAAAGATATATAACCAGAATCTACAGAGAACTCAAATGTATTAGCAGGAAAAGCACAAGTGATCAAATCTCAGGGTGGGCAACAACTTGAAGAGAAAGTTCTCTGAAGAAGACAGGCACACGGCCTACAGACACATGAAAAAATGCTCTTCTTCTTTAATCATCCAAGAAATGTAAATCAAAACGACTTTGAGATATCATCTAACTCCAGTAAGATTAGCCCACATCCACAAAAAAACCCAAAACCAGAGATATTGGCGTGGATGTGGAGAAAAGGGCACACTTCTACACTGCTAGTGGGAATGCAAGCTAATACTTAGTTGCTTTTGAAAGAAGTTTGGAAAACACTCAAGGATCCAAAAATTGACCTCCCATTGGATCCTGCAATTCCTCTACTATGAGTACATCTAAAAGACCAAAAATCACTTTGCAAAAAAGATATTTGCACCAGATTATTCATTGCAGCTCAATTTGTAATAGCCAAGTCATGAAAGAAGCCCAAGTTTCCATCAAACCATGAATGGATTAATAAATTGTGATATGTGTATGCCATGGAAAACTATGCAGCCTTAAAAAAATGGAGACTTTACCTCTTTCTGTTTACATTGAGGGACGTGGAACATATTCTCCTGGGTAAAGTATCTCAGAGTATCTTTTCCTCTTTCAAGAATGGAGGAAAAGTATCCAATGTACTCAGTACTTCTATGAAACCAACTTATATTTACTCATACTTTCTTATGAAAGAACGCAACTATAGTCCAGGATGAAGGAGAGAAATGGAGTGAGAAGGGAGGGGAGAGGGGAGGTTTGATAGAGGCAGGGTAAACAGCAGGACCACACCTCTGGAGCAAGGGTATAAGTCAAATCTATCAAGCATAGAACATAAATGTCTGAACACAATAATCAAGTAAATGAGGTGAAAGCTATATTAATCAGTTTGATGTAAGCGCATCAAATTGCATAAAAACCCCAACACATTGTACTCCACATATGCATAAATGTATTCATGATCTATCTGTATATGACCTAATAAAAAATAATAAATTAAAAAAAAACTTAAAAAAAAAATTCCCCAAACCAGAGATGTTGGCATGGATGTGGAGAAAAGGGAACACTTTTGCACTGCTGGTGGGAAGGCAAACAAATTATGTTACTTTTGGGAAGATGTTTGGAGATCACTTAGGGAACTAAAAATAGACCTGCCATGGGATCCTTCAATTCCTCTTTTAGGTAGTTATTCAGAGGACCAAAAATCACTTTTAAAAAGATATTTACATCAGAATGTTTATTACAGCCCAATTCATAATTGCTAAGTCATGGAAGAAGCCCAAGTGTCCATCGACCCACAAATGGATTAATAAATTGTGGTATATGTACACCATGGAATACTATGCAGCCTTAAAGAAAGATAGAGACTTTACCTTTTTCATGTTTACATGGATAGAGCTGGAACATATTCTTCTTAACAAAGTATCTTAATAATGGAAGAAAATGTATCCAATGTACTCTGCCCTACTATGAGACTAATATATAAGCACTCACAGTTCAATGAATGCTATAACCCAACTATAGCCCAAGATGAAGAGGAAAGAGGAGAGGGAGGGGAAGGAAGGGGGGAGGATGGGTGGAGAGAGAGTAATTGGTGGGACCACACCTATGGTGCATTTTAAAAGGGTACATGTTAAATCTACTAAGGGTAGAATATAAATATCTTAACACAATAACTGAGAAAATGCTGTGAAGGCTATGTTAACCAGTTTGATGAAAGTATTTCAAATTTTATATAAAACTAGCACATTGTACGCCATCATTGCATTAATGTACACAATTATGATTTAATTAAATATATATATATATTTAAAAACAGAATTACTGTATGATTTAACAATCCCACTGCTGGGGGTATAGCCAAAGTAAATGAAATCAATATATCAAAGAGATAGATATCTACACTCCCATGTTCATTGCAGCCTTCTTCATAATAGACAAAATATAGAATCAATCTACATGTTGTGTTCTTGTAAATGTCCATCAATAGATGACTAAAGAAAATATGGTGTATACACACAATGCAATATTCATTATCCTTTTTAAAAAAGAAGGAAATCCTGCCATTTGTGACAACATTGATGAACCTGGAGGACCCTATGTTAAGTGAAATAGGCCAGGCACAGTAAAACAAATACCATGTGATATTACTTATATATAGAATTAAAAAAGTTGAACTCATAGAAGCAGAGCGTAGAGTGGTGGTTACCAAAAGCTGGAGGACAAGGACATTAGAGAAATGTTCAAAGAACACAAAATCCCAGTTATATAGGAGGAAGAAATTCAAGAGATTTATTGTACAACACAGTGACCTAGTTGACCACAGTGACTAGTGACCTAGTGACCTAGTTCATAACAATGTATTACATAATTTAAAATTGCTAAGAGAAGATTTTAAGTGTTTTCAAAAGAGAAATATGATATGAGAGGTAATCACATATTGATTACTTTCATCTAGTCATTCCACAATATATGCATATTTCAAAACATCATGTTGTACACCATAAAAATATATCATTTGTATATTATTTTGAGACAGAGTCTTACTCTGTTGCCCTGGTATGAGCACCCTGGCATCATAACTCACAGCAACCTCAAACTCTAGGGCTTGAGCAATCCTCTTGCCTAAGCCTCCCAAGTAGGCATGCTCCACAATGCCTCGCTAGTTTTCTATTTTTAGTAGAGAACTTGTCTCACTCTTGCTCAGGCTGGTCTTCAACTCCTGAGGTCAAGAAATCCTCCCACCTCTCCCTCTCAAAGTGCTAGGATTACAAATTTGAGTCATGGCATCCAGCCCAAATATTCTACATGTTTTTAAGTATATAACGATTTCATTTTATTTGGCACTATGGTAAAAGGTACTTTGTAAAATGTTTGTTTATAATTATATCCTGCTACTATGTAGAAATATGATTATTTTTGTGCAATAATCTGTGACTTCATTAAATCTATTAGTTTTATTAGGTTTTTAAAAAAAGAGTTTTTGGGTTTTTGTTTTGTTTTGTTTTGTTTTTGCATAGAGGGTCATGTCATCTGATAGTAGAGATAGCTCTGTTTCTTTTCAATCTGTGTGCCTTTAAATTTTTCTTTTTGCTGGCCTTATAATACTTATGGCTTCTGATATAGATAGATCATGGGGGAAAATATGAAACATTTTCCTATTAACTATGATATTAGCTGAGGGTTGTTTGTGAGTGCTCTTTATTAGTTGAGGAAGTCTTCTATGCCTAGTTTGCTGAAATTCTTTATCAGTAATTGATGTAAACTGGGTCTACTGCTATTTTTGCATTAGTTGATATAATCATGTGTTTTTCTCATTTTGACTCTTGATATGGTATACTACATATATTGATTTTCAAGTATTGAACTAATCTTGCATTCCTGAGTTAAATCTTCTTGGCCCTGGCTAAGATAGATTAGATAGATAGATAGACAGATAGATAGATAGATAGATAGATAGAGCGAGCATAGGTTATATAAATATAGAATTATTCAGGTTAGTGATTTCATTTTTTTAAATTTTGGATAAGTTTTGGTTTGTAGATTTTGAGTAATTATTCCATTTCATCTAAGTTGTTGAATTAATGTGCATAGAGTTGTTCATAGTATTCCATTATAGTCTTGTTAGTAGCCAGGGTGTCTTAGTGATAGCCCTTGTTTCATTGATTTTTCTATATAGCTTTCCTCTTTTCAATTTCCTTGGATTCTGTTCTGTCCTCAACTTTATTTTTACTTTCATTTTGCTTGTTTTGGGTTCATTTTAATTTTCCTTTTCTAGTTTCTTAAGGTGGAAGCTTGGTTTATTGATTTGAGACCCTTCTTTCTATAGAGGTATTTAATGTAATAAATATCCTCATGAACATTGCTTTAGCTTCATTCCATAATTGTAATATGTTGTGTATTTATTCAGTTTAAAATATTTTGTTTTTTGACCATTTATTATTTAAAATATGTTTTAAATTTTCAATCATTTGGACATTTTATTCTTTCTGTTATTCATTCTAATCTTGATCCTGTTGTGGTTAGAGAGCATTCTTTATATAATTTCAGAAAATTTGTTAAGTATTTTATGACTCAGTATATAGCATACTTTAGTAAATGTTCCATGTGCACTTGAACATAATGTATGAGTGTTTCATTAATATCAATTAGATTTATTTGGTTGGTGGTATTATTCAGCTCATCTATATCCTTGCTGATTTTTGTCTATAAGTTTTATCAGTTAACAATAGATCAGTGTTGGAGTCTCCAACTATAATTTTGTTTGTCTATTTCTACTTTCAGCCTTTTATAATATCAGTTTTGGCTTCGTGTATTTTAAGATTCTGTTCTTACCTGCATATTCATCTAGGATTGCTGTGAATCCTTTGTGAGTTGACCCTTTCATCAGTATATAATGTGTGTGTATATATATATATATATGTGTGTGTATTGCCATTAAACGTATTTTTTCTGATATTAATATAGCCACTTCTGAAGTCTTTTTGCTAATTTTTACATCTTTGGTGTATTGTTTGAGATCAGAGTCACACATCCACAGCTCGGGGGTGAACCCAAAAGTTTATAGACAATTTTAAGGAGTCACTTTCCTAAGCTCCTACCTGTCTACAATCTTCCTGGTACTTTTCAGTTACTGGAGTTTCTCTTTTTGGTTTTCCAACCAGAAAGCTGAGGCTTTATTTGTCTCGCTCTGCCATGCACTTCCTGTGAATGTGTCTGTATCAGGAACCCAATGACTATGTGACAGAGGACAAAAACACAACTGGGGTTCACTCTGTCCTCTTGGGATCACAGCTCCTATGATCAGAGAGGGAGGTACTCTTTCCTACAGAGATTTGAATGATTTTAGGCCTCCAAACAATCACTATGGCTTCCAGGAAACCCCTTTCTTATTCCCGAAGCCTGAACAAAAGAGTCTTTTTTGGAGATATCTCTATCTACTCTAAAACCAAGTTCTGGGTTTGGGGCTGCCTTGGATCCAGGCTGGAGGATACCAGAGGAAAAAATATGGTAACCAACTTATCACCACTTGGGCAATTCTTTGTATTCTCATCTTCTTCCCTTGATTCATGGTCTACTTTTCAGTTTTAAAATAGTTGTTTTATTGATTCTGTGCAAGTTTTATAGCTTCATTTAGTGGGAGGGACAGCATGGAATGAGTTGATCCTGTCTTTCCTGAAAATAGAACCCCAGACTGTAGAAATGTAATGATCTCTTTACTTTCACTCTGGCCTTGTCTAAACATTTCATTTAGGTGTGTTATGTGGACACTAATATCCTGCACAAATAATAATGTGGTTTTTTTATTTTCTTTATTTATATCTGAGATTTTCTTACCAATTTCATTAGCTAAAATTCCCACGACAATAGTAACTAACAATGATAGGTGCCATTTTTGTCTTGTTTTAGGATTTTTTCTTCTGAGATATTTATTGTTTTAACTTTCCAATTCTTTTTTAAGATTGACATGAGGTTACAAATGTTTGCCTTTGTTAGGTAGAGTCCCTGTTGTAGTTGTACTCTTCACCCAGGAGGCATGCCATGTACTCTTATATCGTGCCTGTTAGGTGAGAGCACACCATCCCCCTCCCTCCTGTCCCTTCTCACCCTTCTTCTCCCCCTCCCCCAACTTGATTTTTTTTTTTTTTTGAGACAGAGTCTCACTATGTCACCTTTGGTAGAGTGCTGTAGAATCACAGCTCACAGCAATCTCAAACTCTTGGGCTTAAGTGATTCTCTTGCCTCAGCCTCCCAAGTACCTGGGACTACAGGTGCCTGCCACAATGCCCTGCAGTTGCTATTGTTTGGCAGGCCTGGGCTGGGTTTGAACCCACCAGCCCCAGTATATGTGGCTGGTGCTCTAGCTGCTGAGCTATAGGTGCCGAGCCACCCTAACTTGAATTTAATTGAATTTTTCTCTTGTGTGGGCATGCATTTGTTCACCTACTGGCCTCATGTTAGTATTGAGTACATTTGATACTTGCTTTTCCATTCTTGTGATACTTTATTAAGGAAAATGTTCTTCAACTCCATCCAGGTTCATACAAAAGATGTAGAGCCTCTATCTTTTTCTGGCTGAATAGTATTCCATAGCACAGTTTATTAATCCATTCATGAATTGATGGGTACTTGGGTTGATTCCACATCTTGGCAATTATAAATTGATCTGCAATAAACATTCTAGTGCAAATGTCCTTATGATAAAATTACATTTTTCCTAGGAATGGGATTGCAGGATCAAATGGAAGGTCTATTTTGACTTCTTTTAGGTTTCTTCATACTTCTTTCCAAAGAGGCTGTATTAGTTTTCAATCCCTCCAACAAAGTAAAAGTTTTCTTTTCTCTCCACACGTGCACCAGCATCTGCAGCTTTGGGAATTTGTGATGTGGGCTATTCTAACTGCGGTTAGGTGATATCTTAAGGTGGTTTTGATTTGCATTTCTCTCATGATTGGGAGCAAGGAGCTTTTTTTCATGTGTTTCTAGTCTTTGATCTTGCTGCTGCTGTAAACAGATGTAGATTTCACAAACAGATGAGCATACAATGAAGAAACACCAAGCCTTTTTGGTAACTGAATATCATAAAAGAGTGAAAGTAACCCAGCAAACAGAATTAAAACTAAGGAAGCAATATTAGAGGAAACAAAATGAGACTTAAAAATAATTAATATTCTAAAGGTGTTAAGGGAGGATATTGATTTTTTAAACCAAGAGTAGGTTGTTATGATAACGAAAATTATAAAAATGTCCAAAACTCAGTTGATAGACTTTGCAGAAGAATAGGCATAGCTGAAGAGTTAATTATTGAGCTGGAAGATAAGACCAAAGAATTTTCCTACAATAGAATACAAATATGAGAGAAAGAAGGAAAATTTAGAAGAAAATTAAAAGATGACAACAATAGCTCTGTAAGTTTTAATAATCATCTAATACATATTCCAGGAGAGAAAACTTAGAGTGGAGAAACTATTTAAATACGTACAAAAGAAATTTTTTCTCAGCTGAAAAAAGGGCAAAGTATACAAAGTGAAAGGTGCCACAGAGTGCTGACTTGAACAAATGGAAAAGACACACATTTGTACCACCAGATTACCCTTTGCTACCTTGTTCTATACACCTAGAGACTGATCACTATGGACTGCATCATCAGGAATTCTTTGCCTTCTGGCTTATTTTTGGACTGAGCCAGTAGGGGGTACAAGGAGAAGAGAACAGGAGCAAAGGGTTACAATATTTGCTCCCCTTGTTCCCTCTCAGTTGAGCCATCATCTAGTAATGGTTACATAGGGCCTCTTTCACATAGCTACAGCTTTCACTAGTTTCAAAAGTACAGTAGTTCCCTCCCCTTGCCCATTCAGGCCTACAGTTGTAAACGTGTATGTGCTATTCCTAGTCTCTGGGAGGTTTACTATCCTAGTTGTTTCCCTTAAACCAGTTCCTACCTTTGTTTATTGACCTTTCATTAAACTCTCTTCTGTTACTTCTTTTGAATGTGCTCTCTGTTTCCTTCTAGGATGCTGTCTGACATAAATATTGTAGTGAATCTTTTAGACTATAAAAGATTAAGATAATTGCAATATATTCCAGAGAGAACAAAATGGATTTGTCACAAAGAAATCAGACTAAGAGTGACACTGACTTCTCACTCATAATACTGGATATGAGAAAGACATTGAGAAATAAACAATAATACAAAGAATAAAGAAACAAGCAAAATATTCCTGGAAGTTTAAAAACTATACAACTCTTGAGTTAAAGAAGAAATCAGACAGAAATATTAAAAGTATTTAGAAATAATAATGACAGCATTGCATTTCAAATGTTTTAATATGTTACTAAAAGCACTACTTAAAATGAAAATTTTAGTCTACTAAATAATTGCATTAATTAAAATTGTGTAGAGCTGCTGTAGGAATAGCTAAACAGATTAATATGAAACAGAATAAATATCCAGAAATAGATTCATGTATCTCTGTAATTTTTGTATATAATGAAGGTAGAAGTTCGTAATTATGCTGAAGACAATGCCCAAGTAAAGGTATTAGGGCAATTATTTCTCTATTTGGAAAAGAATTAGGTTAAATATCTAACTCATATCATATGACAAATAAATTTTAGTTAGAGTAAAGGGCTAAATCTAAAAAGACGAAAGGGAATTTGTTTATAACTTTGAGGTAGAGAAAGCCTTTGTTCAGAATGGCAAAATACAAAAATCCTAAAGGAAAAAGTTGATACATTTGACTTCACTAAAATAAAATAAAACTTTTGTGCAATATAAGACATCATGAACAAATTAAAATAAAACCAATAGGATAAGAGAAAATATTTACAATATTTATAACACAAAAGGCATCTGTATACAAAACAAATAAAGTTCTTTTACAAATCAGTAAGTACAAATTGGGTTTCCAAAAGGGAAAAATATTTTAATAAACCATGAAAGGTTGCTGAACATCACTGGTAATCAGGGACATGAAAATTAAAATGACATTATAGGGGCAGAGGCAAGATGGCTGACTGAAGCCAGCTTTCCACAGAGGCTCCCGTCCAGAAAGAGAGTTAAAATACAGAAGTTTAGAAAGAAAGCTGATGATGTGGCTCTGAGCCAAGATAGAAGGTTGAAGAATGCACATCAACCCTGCTGAGATGTGCTGCGACCACAAATATACAAACAAAATTTACAAAAACCATTGCCAAGCAGACAGGAGTCCCCTCCCCCACAAGAACGGCTCACAATATACTCCATACAAACAAGCGAGTGGAGTCCAAATATCCTCCCATTTTATCCCACAGGAGACACCCTCTAAAAACCAGACCTCCCTCCCCTACTAGAGTGCCATGGCACTCTCTTGCCAGACATAAAACTGTATAAAACCGTATATATTTTCTATCTGCAATTTTGAACTCCCAACACTCCCCTCCAGTCTCACTCTGAGGTCTGGAAGCCTATCCCCCGTGGAGTTCAGAACTTGGGCATTTTCTCAAGGGGTGTGGATGGGACATGGGTTGTTGCTGATCTGTGCTGATTCTCTGGCACAGGAGAGAGGAGAGGATGCTCAGCTGAGAGACAACCGCAGCTGGCAGAGAACCACACTGTAGCGGTGGTGCCCTCAAGGCACAGAATAGCAGCCACGATGGGAACAATAGAGCTCACACCCTTGGGGATACTTTGAAAGGACACTCCCAGTCTCTCTGGGCAACCAGATGAAGCCAGGCATCTTCTCCAGTAGCAGCCAGTGGCAGAACAGATCTAGTATGGAAACACAGGCCCTGTGAGTAAAGGGTATGCCTGAGAAGCAACGGCCTTGGCAGAGTGCCGGGACTAGAATGCATGCACAGAGACAGCAGACTCCCAGGGCAGGTTGACCCAGAGGACTGCTTCACTGAGTCTCAGGAACTACAGCCAAGACTGGGCAGTGGCATAGACAGGGCAGAATTACTCAAACAGCATCTGTATTCCTGGAACAGAAAAAAATTCTGCAAAATTTTTCTGTTCTGTCAGAAACATCAATTGGGGCAGGGCTGGAACTGAGTGAAACACTCCAGCCCTCATTAAGCACCCGAGGTCAGGCCTCACCTCCCCCTGCCGGATAGTGGCAGAGAGTGGTGGCCTGGCTGAGGATACATAGATTTCCCTGTGACTCAGGCAGGTGCAAAACCCCTGGAGAATCTGCTCATTGGAGGAAACTGGGTCACAGCCCTGTGGGGTTACTAGTGACTGGATGTGATAGACGTGCAAGGTGGGGAAGGAGACATCAACCTTCTCAGACTAATTTATTTGCTGGGTGGGTCCTTCTGACCTCACGGAGCACTGGAGCAAGTCATACTCAAGCTGCCAGCAGACCCTCACTATCTAGTTGCCAGAGACCTTTTGAACTCTCCCACCTGAGACCATTGCTGACTGGAACAATTGATTTGGACCTTTTTAACTGGGCCAACCGCTTATCCTGGGTGTGTGGTTGTGGAAAGGTTTGATTTTCCTTTTCCAATTGTTGCCTGTGGGCAGCGGGGTGACTTAATTGCTGGTATTTCTCCACAGTTCAGACTTCAAACCAGAGTAACTGATTCACTAGGTAGGGTAAGACAGAGACCAGCTAAAAATAAGACAGAACCACTTAGCCCCAGCACACCAAGACCCCCAGTTTCTCAGGCTGTAGTACTGTATGGGTCCTTGGCAAAGCTCTAGGTGAAAAGGTACAGATACCAGTCCCAGCTCTTGGGCAAAGGACTGGCCAATCACTACTCCTTGATCCCCCAACCCAACTTTTCCAAATCTGCTCATCTAGCCAAATGGTGTAAAATAATCATGGGGGGGGGAGGGAATCAGCAAAAAAGCTCCAGTAACATGAATAACCAGAGTAGATCTACCCCCCTAAGCAACAATTTGGTGGACACAACTGAAGATCCCATTCATAAACAGATGGATGAGATGTCAGAAACTGAATTCAGAATTTGGATTGCAAATAAGATCAATAAAATAGAGGAAAAATTGGAATTGGAAATTCAAGGAGCATTTCAAAAGTTGTCTTAAGAATTTAAGGAATTCAAAGACAAAAATCACCAAAGATTTTGACACATTAAGACAATAATTTGCAGCCCTCAATGATCTGAGAAATACAGTAGAATCCCTCAGGAACAGAATGGAGCAAGCAGAAGAAAGGATTTCTGACATTGAAGACAAAGCTTTCAAATGCTCCCAAACTCTCGAAGATAAATGGAGAGCAAAAACGGATTATTCTCTCAGAGAGCTCTGGGATAATTCAAAGAGAAACAATATTCACCTAATAGGGATCCCTGAAGATGATGAAGTGGGTTGGCAAGACACAGAGGCCCTTCTTCACGAGATTATGAAAGAGAATTTTCCAGACATGACAAGAGATTCTGAAATTCAGATAGCAGATAGTTTCAGAACCCCAGCATGACTTAATCTGAATAAGACATCCCCCAGGCACATCATAATTAACTTCACTAAAGGTAATATGAAGGAGAAAATTCTTAAAGCAGCCAGTTTTCAAGCTAGAAGAGGGTGGTCATCGACTTTTAATCTCCTGAAACAAAATAACTTTCAACCCAGGATCCTGTATCCAGCTAAACTGAATTTCATTAATGATGGAGAAATTAAATACTTTAATGACATCCACATTTTGAAGAAATTTTTCATAACTAAACCAACTCTCCAGGATATCCTCAGACCTATCCTCCATAATGACCAGTGCAATCCTCCACAACAAAAGTAAACATACTCAGAAACTTTTGATCAAATTCCAGTTTCCACAGTGATGAAAGGATTAAAAATGTCCACTGGACTTTTGAACAACTCAGTACCCAAAATTCCACCAGGTTTATCAATATTCTTAATTAATGTGAATGGCTTAAATTGCCCTCTAAAGAGGCACAGGCTGGCTGACTGGATACAAAAACTCAGGCCAGATATCTGCAGCACACAAGAAACTCATCTTACCTTAAAATATAAATATAGACTCAGGGTGAAGGGATGATCATCTATATTCCAGGCAAATGGAAAGCAGAAAAAAGTAGGTGTTGCAATCTTATTCTAAAACAAAATAGGCTTTCAACCAACAAAACCAAGGAAGGATAAGGATAGACACTTCATATTTATTAAGGGTAATACTCAACATGATGAGATTTCAATTATTAACATTTATGCAAACAACCAGAATATGCCTCAATTTATAAGAAAAACTTTAACAGACATGAGCAACTTGATTTCCTCCAGATCCATAGTAGTCAGAGATTTTAACACTCCTTTAGCAGTGTTTGATAGATCCTCCAATAAGAAACTAAGCAAAGAAATTTTAGATTTAAACTTAACCATTCAACATTTGGATTTAACAGACATCTACAGAACATTTTATCCTAACAAAACTGAATGCACATTCTTCTTATCAGTCCAAGGAACATACTCCAAAATCGATCACATCTTAGGTCACAAATCTAACCTTAGCAAATTTAAAAGAATAGAAATTATTCCTTGCATCTTCTTGGACCATCATGGAATAAAAGTTGAACTCAGTAACAACAGGAATCTGCATATTCATACAAAAACATGGAAGCTAAATAACTTTATGTAAATGATAGATGGGTCATAGACAAGATTAAGAAAGAAATAACCAAATTTTTGGAACAAAACGAAAATGAAGACACTAA
>CAUYON010140274.1:0-22746 GCA_963573935.1 Arctocebus calabarensis | reverse complement strand
GCCCCATATACCGAAGGTGGCGGGTTCAAGCCCGGCCTCGGCCGAACTGCAAAAACAAAAAAATAGCCGGGTGCTGTGGCGGGCGCCTGTAGTCCCAGCTACTGGGGAGGCTGAGGCAAGAGAATCCCTTAAGCCCAAGAGTTGGAGGTTGCTGTGAGCAGTGTGACGCCACGGCACTCTACCCAGGTAAATAAATTGATACTGTGTCTATAAAAAAAAAAAAAAAAAAAAAGAAATTATTAAAGTGTTATGAGTTTGATTTTCAAAAGTGTTAAATACTTTCATTTCAAAGGAATGATTATGAATGATAAGTAGCAAGTCTAACATTTTGTAGTAAAGGAGCTACCTAATTGGCTACCTCATAAACTCAGCTGGGTCTGTTTATATTATTATTACTACTGTAGAGTTTAGTGGCATAGACCAGGAAAAGGGGGTGATGTGTGTGAAAACTCACTCCGTCACCCTTCCTACTTTGTACCAAAGAACCCACTGTACAATTCTAGAGAGTACTATTCAAATTGCCTGGTGCGTGAGTTGTGTTTTCTGGGTCCTCCCATTCTCTATCATTTTTGCTCTACTTTCCAGAGCCTTGGCTAAAAGAAGTATTACCCAGAAGGACTCCAGTATACCAGCAATGATGGACTATGCTAGCTGACATCCCAAACTCAGAAAGGAGACTGTATAAGTATTGGGACTGCCATTTCTGAGAGGTCAGACACCGATGCTAGAGAGGTCATAAAGTCTTAGGCCCTAAGTCCTGTCTTTGTTTCCAAACAAAAATAATTTCTTTTCTCCCAGCCACCAAGAGAAAATTATACAAGGAATTTAAAAATGACACATCTTCTGCTGAATATGCACCGACCAAAGAAAGTGGCATGTGTCCTGATTAAGGACGCAGGCCCAGATCGCACTGCTCGGCTGCCAGTCCAGATTTTGTTACTCATTCGCTGGGTGACTTTGAGAAAGCTACTTCACCTCTTTGTGCTTCACTTTCCTCGGCTGTAAAATGGGAGTAAAACTAATTTCCTTCACATGGTAGATGGAGGATCAAATGAGATGCTGTAGGTTATGAAGGTAGAAGAGTGTGTGGCATATAGCAGGATGCTTACTTAGTCTGCTGTAGTGCTGGTAACTATTACTGGGTACTTCTAATACATTTAGCAACGACTCAGCAGAGAGGCTGGGGGAGTGGATTTTATTGGAATGAAAGAGCAATACTTATTACCTGATGGAGAGCGTGGGTTAGGCAGCTATGCCAGAACTAAGAGTGTGTTGGAGTGGGAAAGGCAAAGTAATTCTCTCACTTCAGTGAAATGCAGTGATTCTCTAGTTGTCCTTGGTGAGTTCTTTAGTACTGAGTTTGCTTAAGAAGCGCTTCTGTCTCTTAGATTTCTAAATCACTCCATGAACAGACTATTCTAACCTAACTTGTTCTTGTTTTCTGACTTCTCATTTTTTAATTTTCCCTCTACTGATGAGGACTGGGTGTATTACTGAACTGGGGAAGGGCTATAGTTAGGAATTGCATGAACTCATTGTACAAGAAGGAGTCCTACTTGTAATCTGAGCATCACTGAATTCTGAGCCTCCTTTCTGAAGAATGAGTATACCTTTTGACCAGAAGACACAACGTATATGAGGAAGCCAAGTATTCTTAGCCATCAGTTTTCATAGAAAGCAAATTTTGCCTTACTTATACCATTTCAATTTTGTTTGCCTTAGCAGCCCTGAGTCTTAGGCTGCTGGCAATGGCAATGTAATCTCCTACAATGGTTCCAGAAAGCAGCTTTGGAACTGCTCAGGGAGACAGATGTTATTTAAGGGATCCTCCAATGACTATAGCGCCAAGCTGGGACCTTGTAAGGAAATACAGACCACTGTTATCCCGTCTGGCCTTCTGCTGACTATGTTCCTACCAATGTAGTGTATCTACAATGTCTGGGACCCATTCCCTGGTTCTGGGCGATTTATGTCACCACATGACTGACAAACCTGTAAGGTCTGTATATAGGGCCTTCACAAATTGATGGGCATGCAGGCACAGATCTGTGGGCCTGTGATAATTCTCATATGACCCTGGAATAGTATATTGCAGGATCCATCAGAAAAATAAATCTCTGAAAATACATCTCCTCGTAGATTACCTTAGTAGGGGAAGTGACCTTATCCACAGATTGCTTTTCCCAGAGGTTTCGCTTGCTGGAAACATCTCCTGGCCTCAAGTCCTAATGAAAAGGAAGCAGAACAAATTAGATATGTGGCTGTTTCTGTTTTCTGCCTACGTCTAAGTAAATTGCCACATCTATTCTTGCCTGTGTGACAGAATCAGTGTGTTGTTGAATACATTTTAGCCTAGTAATCTGAAAATAGATGGATCATCTGAAAATGGATGGCTCATCTGGATCATCAGCTGTTGTTCAATTTTATACAGACCTTGACCTGTCTTACGATATGAGAAGGGGCTGGCACTACAGTATTTGGGTCCTTGTCCTTCACCCAGAACTTAACCGTTTATTGATCAGTAAAATCGGAACATAAGCATATTAAAAATAATGCAGCCTATTTTTAGCTTTCTATGCTCTTGGAAGTGAATAAAGCTTAGGTTATTTGAAAATAATTCCTTTGGGGTTTGATAAGCATTTTCCCCCTTGCAGACTGACTTTCTTTTGGTTACCCCACCCACGGAGGCAGGCTGGAAGTCCCAAGGGTTAACATTCCCAGGAGCAGTCCTGAGAGTGCTGATTGGTAAGAGTTGGTGCGAGAATGTTTCTCTGGCTTACTCTCAATCAGGTGGGATAGCTGTGAAGGGTGTGTTCGATAGTGGCTTCCAGGGTTTCTCCCGTGGGATTAAGTTTTAGTAGCTCACGTAGTGAGACGCTTGATAACACTGCTCGCTGGCTGCTGCCTTCTCCCCATCTCACTTCTATCATGTCTTCTTCACCTCCTGAGCCACTTACTTGCACTAGAATCACCGTCTCAGGGGCTGTTTCTATGTAGCTCAAACTAAGACACTTTTCTAATTGCACTTTCCTCACACTGAAACAATTTAGCGTTTCCTGAATGCCAAGTAGGTAATTCAGAAGCAGATTAGAGCCTCGCCTCATAACTATAGACATTCAGCACCATCTAAACCCATAAGAGAAACCGACAGTGGATGATGTTTGTAGGGACATTTGGAAATCCTGGGAAGCAAACTCTAAAATACGGTCAGCAACCTTTTATAGCTTTGAGTCTCTATTTACCACTACCTCATAATCAATTTTGTTTGGATAATGACCCAAATTTCTGTTTCAAGTTACTTTTATTCCACCACTTGCTTATATTAGCACTTGGCAAAAGGTAGTCTGCAGAAAATAAATGTGTTTTACTGAAGAGTAATGCTTATTTTGGCAAACCCTTTTCTTGGGAGGAAGACGAAGCTAATAACAATTGCATTTACCCACATGAACACTGATTTAAATGGACATATTTCAGATAGACAGTATTGAAAGTGCAACACTGAAAATGCACAGGAAAATGGTACCATGTGAAGCATTTCAGGTTTGTCTTAATCTTACTGAGTTTCTGGATGTGCCTCTGTGGCAAGAATTCCTGATATTCTATTAGTGTGTTACACCTATTTAACTTGGAACCATTAAGCAACAAATCAGATTATTTCTGAAGAATTCCACTACATTTGCCAACGTAGGTACGAAGTTGCCAAATTGTCTGGAAGACTATTTTAAAATTTTGGAAACTATAATTAGGACCATGCTGATGGAAGTTCTGGAAAGTGGCTATTATCCCTTTATTTATTTTGATTCATATGAGACAAATATTTTTCTTTCACATGAATGTTCTTTTACCTAAGAAAATGGATTGCATTTCCCATACGTCTGCTGATGAATCTTAAGAGAGCACTTAAGGAGTTCAAAGAGTCTTCTTAAGAAAATATTAAAATCTAAGTTATACGTTGGCATTTTAAATCAAAAAGGAAATATAAATGGAATTACCTGACCAGACTACATTTTAGAGAAAGACCCACTCCGGAAGAAGAGGGAGAAATGAAGGCAGGAGAAGCAGGTTTCCAATCAACCAGAGATCAAAGAGTGAAGAACAGAGGTCAGCTGAGAAAGACATGGTTGGCTTTTTTTTTTTTAAACAAAAAGAAAGAAAAATTAGCTTTTTAATTGCTGTATAACATGCAGTTCAGACACAAAGAATAGACAAACCAGCTAAAATAGACATACATACTAAGAACTGAACTGTTACAAAGTTACGCTGAAATCCTATGAATTCTACTCAGAAATAGCAATAGATGTTGCAGTAGGAATCTGCTGTAGAATAATGTTTAATTCTAAGTAAGTTACTTTTCAGGGACCCCCACACAATATTGATGTGACAAACTATTTAGAGCACTTTTAATTCTTAGCATATATTAAATTCATTATATAACTATGGGTAGAGGATTGCGTTTTAGAACTCAACTCTTTAACCTTATGAATTACTCTTTTTCTTCTTGGAGTTTCACTGGATGAGAACCATTTTGTTGAGAGAGCTTCCCTCTCATTTTGAAGTTTTTTTTTTTTAGAATTTTACTAAAAACATACTTTTTTTGTTTTTTGAGACAGAGTCTCACTACGTTGCCCTTGATGGAGTGCTGTGCTGTCACAGCTCACAGCAACCTCAAACTCTTGGGCTTAAGCGGTTCTCTTGCCTCAGCCTCCCAAGTAGCTGGGACTACAGGTACCTGCCACAATGCCTGCCTATTTTTTGTTGCAGTTGTCCTTGTTTAGCTGGCCCAGGCCGGGTTCAAACCTGCTAGCCTTGGTATATGTGGCTGATGCTGTAACCACTGTGCTACAGGTGCCGAGCCACTAAAAACATATTTTAATTGACATGTCCAAGTTGTACTGATTTCATGTTAGTAGCCACCTACCACACATATCTCCAAACACAAACCTAAGGTTCTCTTCCACTCATTCCTACCAAGGAATATAAGCAAAGGGGTGACAATGAACTGTCTCTGGTCTAAAATAAGACTTTTTTTTTTTTTTTGCAGGGGTTGGGGGCGAAAGTTTCTTATTTTCTGTTGTCTTTAGGTAAACCTCTGACATCCTTGGCTCAGAGTCAGTCTGGGCAGAGTCCTGAGGGTGTCAAACTCAGATGCCTGCCATGAAAAGCCAAACTGGGAACACAAATGCCATAAGAGGATTGGAGTAAGAAAATAAGGAAGAAAGGGAAACAATTTGAGGGTGCATTCCTCCAGACCTCAAAAATGTGTTCAAGTTACAGTTTCTAAAAGGAAAATAAAGCACAACTGTGTGGGCCAAGCTACCCAGATCTCAGCTGTAAGCCACTAGGGTGAGACCCTGTGGACAAGTCTAGGATCCTTATTTGACCTGTCTTTCCAAGCTGCTTTCCCTGGAC
The DNA here is from genome assembly GCA_963573935.1 of Arctocebus calabarensis. Lineage (NCBI taxonomy): Eukaryota > Metazoa > Chordata > Mammalia > Primates > Lorisidae > Arctocebus > Arctocebus calabarensis. The sequence continues at coordinate 17,337 of CAUYON010140274.1, read as the reverse complement.
TCAACCTTTTTCCCGCCAAAATTAATGCACCTGCAGGATCCTTCCAGCCCTTCCTGCATCACTGAAACTTCACCTCTTTTCTGCTGAACCCACAGTATGTGCGAGCTACTCTTCTGCCTTTCTGTGCCAACTGTCATGTTGCTACCCATACTTTTCCACTGGGGCTGGGTTGAAAAAATAGGTTACTACTACCACTGAAACATACTTTAACACAAAGCTTAAAGTTACTTACTAAATATACTCAAACTAGAGTTTTATTTACAGCATCGATTTCATATTGCTTTATCCCGTTGGGTCCTCATTCAGGAAACCCTACTAGTCTACAAAATCCAATGGGAAGAGAGAGATGGCTAAAATCTATACTGATTGCCACACTCTTCTTTCCCTCCTCCTCTCACAGGGGTGTCCAAACTGTGCATGATGAGATTTTGAGAACTTTTTAAACTTATCTGTGGTATCAGGTATTATGAAAAGTATGCACGGACCTTTTTTTTTCCTAATTGGCTTTCTTTAGTGTTTGTATGTTTAATGTATAGCCCAAGATAACTCTTATTCTTCTAACATGCAGCAAAGAAAAAAAAGTTGGACACCCCTGCTAGGAGGTGGTCTAGCAAATTTATTAAACGTAATAGTACACAAAAGGGCAATTATTTTGTAATTTCTCTATAATGCCTTTTTTTGCTTCCCATTTTAAGGAAGCTGTCAATAACCCAGAAATTATTTTATTTATTTATGTATTATGTATGTATTTATTTAAGAGTAGAAACCTTGACACAGCTACACTTATAGTAATGATAATGGATTTAATCTTTTAACCATCCTCTTAAGATGGCATATAGATGATGCTCAGTTAAGTACTGATGAAAGAGCAGGGGGCCAGTCCTGGACCAGATTTATGAGTACAACCTGGTACGGAAATGAAAGAGATCGTAAAAATTATAAACATGAAAAAATTGCCATATATAGCAATGTGCCATATTCATCAAAGAATAAAACGTATCTTTTTCTCCTTATTCTTGTTATCTTGAGAGTTCTTCAGTAGATCCACGAACTTTCTGGACTTATCTCACGTATATATGCATGGTTTGGGGGCAAAGGGTCTTTAATTTCATTAGGTTCTCTAAGGGGTCCATAATTCAAAAGAGTTAATAATAACTAGTCTGGAACCACAAAACTTATATAAATCACTATGAGGTTTTATTTGTTGTTGGTTTTTAAAATCATTTCTACTCTCCGTGTCACCATAGGTGCCAGGGAAACTCGAGGCACTAGAGAGCTGTGTCTCTTAGGCACGGTCCCTCATCTTGACTGTCGCCTTTTCTAGGCCCTCTCTTGCAGCTACCAAGAGATGGAAAAATATTTTTACATCTGTGACCCCTTATGCAAAAAATCTCAGGCTGAATATTAATTAAATGGTTCAAGGAGTTACATGCAAATGTAAACATTTCCATTTCCTCTTTTTATTTACTTTACTTAATTTATTTATTTGTAGAGATAGCATCCCACTATGTTGCTCAGGCAGGCATCAAACTTCTGGTCTCAAATGATCCTACCCATTTCAGCCTCCCAAGTTGCTGGGTCTTTTTTCTTTTTACATTGGAAAGCGATAAAATTAATGACTTTGGAGATAATATATAGAACCGATGGATGCAATTAAATGCCTTTGTGGATCAATGGCACAGAGGTCTGGGACTTGGAAGGCTCTTCTTCTTCCTCTTGGATGTAGGGTTATGGCAGTTGATTCTTGGCTGCCTCAGGCACCAAAAGAATCCATAAAAGCTAACTTAACGGAGAAAGGTCAGCAACATATAGTGGAGCGCTTAATAAGGTATTTTATTACAGTGATAAGTGCCTTGCATTTATCATACATTCAATAAAAAGGTAAAAAAGAAAAGTTTGTTTTAGTAAGATAGCTACACTTAATAAAAAAAACTTAAGATTTTCAAAAACCACATTCATAACCATTTTTTCTAGTTTCCAGTTTTATGACTTTCCCCTGGAGGCACTGCAACAACATTATAGCAATTACTCAACAACTACCAAGAACTGTATTTTTGTGTCAAGTTACAGAATCTAGCCAAATTAGAACACAAGGTTCACAATAGCCAACATACACATTCTTCTGGGAATAAGTTTAGGGGCATTCTTGACAAAGAAGTAGCAAAAGTAATTTGACCTCTCATTTTAAAATTCCTATCTATAATTTATAGCCTAGAAACTAAACAAGTAGACCGGTACAGGGTCTAAATTTAAACTGTTCAACGTCCTGGCTAACTCCTCTCAGTGCATGGGGAGTTGATTATTTGGTTCCTTTTTAGCCTCAGGGTAACTGTGGTAGGGAAGTTCAGGGCTGTTCTGAACAACTCCTTGTCTGTTTTCAGTGACAGCAAAGAAGGGGAACACTGTCCTTCCTAGATAAACAGACCAACTGCCTGTTTTCTTTTGCTGCTGGAAGCTGAGAGGTTAGAGAAATTCAAGAAAACGTGAAGCTACTTACAGAAGGTTTGGGAGCAGGTGACTTATTTCCATCTGGGGTTTTAGTTAGCCATTCATTGATACGGCTGGAAACCCCCACTTTCAGGCCAGCAGTTTCCTGTCAAGAGCCAATCATCCAAAATATTGAAGAAAAAGGTAAACTTTACCTGGGAAGGAAACCTTCAAAGCAACTTCAAAATACTATTAAGTATTACCTCGCATAGCCATAAACCTGAAATTTGATATTTAAAGAGTATGTTGTCTGGTTTTCTTCCCCCTGCACCTCACTCCACCCCCCCAGCCCAAGATTAGCAACTAACCTCCGGCACTTTACCGTGGCCAGAGCTGGGCACACAGCGCCCCTTGTCAGCACACTCTGTCCGAGCTTGCTCACGTGGTCAGTGCAAAGCAAAGTATGAAGTGCACCTTCTTCACTGCTTCTGTTATTGACCTAATGTGCAAATGTGACCTAAAAGCAAATGCAAAAAAAAAAAATCCACCTCTCTAACCGTAAAAGACAAAGCTCGCGCACGCACCTTATTTGGTGTTCCCGCTGCAGTGGGGGAGGAGAACACGTTGCCCTTCTCCCACATGCTCTTGATGTTCCGCACACCTTCGGCAGGAACCGGAAGGTCCGAGGCCGCTGGCTTCGGAGGTTTGGCAGTTTTTGTTCCCTGAAAGGTGTTGACTATTTTATGACAGGCACTGACAACATTGTTCCACATTATCATTTGAAAAGTTCCCTCCCCCCAAATGGGAACCTTAATTTCTGTTACGAGACTGCATTCTGATGACGTCTAGCCCTCAAAATAAACCGTAAGAGCCAAACCAGAGGAGTTTTCTAAAAGAAAAGACATCAAGAAAAATGTCACCTTAAATTTATGGTTAAGGTGATACTCCTCTTTTTTATCCCTCAAGATAGTTCTTGATGATGTTAAAAGGATGGCTATCAACTTTATATTCCTTTATCCTACTACTTTTATTTGATAACAAAAGATTCTGTAAACAAAAGAGGATCAAGCAAGGTTATAAGGGACCTATTTAAACCACATATGGGACACATTCTATAATGAATTGAGGATAGTAAAGATATACTTGTGAACATATAACTAATATCATTAAATATCAATAAATCTATTTAATAAAAGAACAACTGCTTCATTAAAGAATATTCAGTAAACAATAATTGGTTTTAAACTCTAACAAAACATATTGCTGCCCTTCTCTTTAACTTGTTCAAATGGTAATAAAGCATCATTAATATTCTATTTTTTTTTTTTTGAGACAGAGTCCCACTCTGCTCCCTGGAGTTGAGTGCTGTGGTGTCACAGCTCACAGTAACCTCAGACTCTTGGGTTCAAGCAATCCTCTTGCCTCAGCCTCCCGAGTAGCTGGGACTACAGGTGCCCGCCACAACATCTGGCCATTTTTTAGAGACAGGGTCTCTTACTTAGGTTGGTCTCAAACTCCTGAGCTTAGGCAATCCACCTGCCTTGGCCTCCCAGAGTGTTAGGATTACAGGTGTGAGCCACTGTGCCCAGTATATTAATATTCTAATATTACTATAGCTACTTAACTTGATTTTTGTCCCAAGTGTTTTTATGATCTTCTGTGTAGTCTAAATCTATTTCCATGTGGTAGGATTGTAACACTGAGGACAAGTCTCACCTCAATTGCGCTGGTATACTGCTCCAGCCTGCTGTCAATCTTGGACACTACTGCTGCTTGGTGAGCTGATTTGACACCACTGCTAAATAAACACATACATGCAAACATGAAATATGGGGGCGAGTCTTCCCATACATATACCGTCTGACTAGTCTCAATTGAACCATCAATGACATTTACCTTTTCTGCACAGACTTATTTAAAAATTCTGCTCGCTCTTCTATCTAGGAATTGAAACAGAAAATAATGTCAGTTCATATTTTCAGCTTATAAACAATGTTTCTCAGGCCACATGTCACTATCATCCCCAAATCTGGTGAATAAAAACACTAAAGCATGTGTAAGGATATTAGGGTGCTGTGCACGGCAGTTCTGCTAGACAGGAACCTTATGGTCTTTGATAGGGAAATTTGGGGGATGAAGGTAGGATTGGTAGAAGATAGGGAAAATGCATAGAGAAATGTAAAGACCAGATTGATGTGGAATCAAAAAGCCTCTGAAATAATATAAATCAGGGGCAAAGTAATTAAATTTTAAGACTAACACAATAAGTTTTTCAAAAATGTATGTGGTTACCCTTTAGGACATATTTATGTGACTACAGACATACTATGCTATTTGATTAACAAAATTTCCCCAAATGTTTCAACTATAGTATGCAACAGGATTAACTAAGAATGATAACCAGGAAAGGTGAACTAGTCCCTTATTGCTTAGCCTGATTTACTAAATTGACAGTGGTGTCAAGCCTATTGTTTTGACTCTGGATTTACTCTGGAATGATAGGGGTGGAGTGAAGATGGAGCATAACTCACCAGCAACGGCTGAAGCTTCTCATAATGCCCCTTTTAGCCCAAATAGGAAATAAAGAAGCCCAGAAAAATCTGTATAGACATATGCTAAACAGCCAGTTCAGTACAGGCAGCTCAGTGATTTTTTTTTTTTTTTGTAGAGACAGAGTCTCACTTTATCGCCCTCGGTAGAGTGCTGTGGCATCACACAGCTCACAGCAACCTCCAACTCCTGGGCTTAGGCAATTCTCTTGCCTCAGTCTCCTGAGTAGCTGGGACCACAGGCACCCACCATAACGCCCGGCTATTTTTCTGTTTTTGCAGTTTGGCCGAAGCCGGGTTTGAACCCGCCACTTTTGTTTGGTACATGGGACCGGCGCCCTACTCAATGAGCCACAGACGCCACCCAGCTCAGTGATTTTTGATAGGTATTTTTTTTTTTTTTTTTTGAGACAGAGCCTCAAGCTGTCACCCAGATAGAGTGCCATGGTATCACAGCTGATAGCAACCTCCAACTCCTGGGCTCAAGCGAGTCTTCTGCCTCTGCCTCCCAAGTAGCTGGGATACAGGCGCCTGCCACAACGCCCAGCCATTTTTTGGTTGTAGCCGTCATTATTTGTAGCCGGGGCTGGATTCGAACCTGCCAGCTCAGGTGTACGTGGCTGGTGCCTTAGCCCGTTGAGCCACAGGCGCCGAGGCTGACAGGTATTTTTTAAGCTGGGAACTTCTTTTTGCTATACCTAAAGCTGCTAAAACATTCTATTTACTAAAACTGTATCACTTAAATATTGATGTCAACAATAAGTCAGCAAATACGTGTTGACTCCAACTGACCCCTTTGTCAAGTCTAGAAATGCCCTCAGCCTCCCATCACCTATCAACATCAGCAAGCAGTAAAACCTTCTTTGCATAACTGCATGTACCAAAACACACGCCTGCTGAGAAGCTGCATTTTCTTCACTGTTCAGGGAAGCCAAGGAATCTACTGGATTACAGTTACCCTAGGCCAGTGTGGTTTAGTGTCCCCTGGTCTCACATCAGGGAAATATAAGAAGTTAGCACAGACTGGGTAGCTTAAATAACAAACGTTTCTTCAAGTTCTGGAGGCTTGAAAGTCTGAGATTAGGTTGACAGTACATTTGGGTACGTTTGGCCCTCTTCCTGGCAGGTCTGTAGATTGTCACCTTCTTGTGGTGTCCTCACGTAGTGGAGAGCAGAGAGGAAGCAAGTAATCTCCTCTGTCTCTTCATATAATGAATGGCCCTAATCCAATTCATGACCTAATTACCTCCTAAAAGTCTAATCACATTGAAGGTTAGTTTTTCCACATAATGAACTTTGAAGGGACACAAACATTCAATGTATAACACCCCTTTCTGAACTGGTCTGGCCTGGGATTCATGAATAATTTACAAATATTACGATGTTTTTTGGAAAACATGCTTCACTCTTAATATCAATGTAATAACACTTTTATAGATCTTAGTAAGGGTACTTAATTCTTTCCAAATAATTTCTTACAAAGATAAAAATAAAACCCTTACTGAAAATAAAAATTTATGCAAAAAAAGTGCTATGGATAGCCATGTGAGTTTATGGGATATAAAAGGTCTATGACATAAATCTTATTTTTCTGATTTTAATTACAAGCTTAGAAGTATGTTTTGTAGAAAAAGTTCCAAGGTGAAATTGTTTAGAACCATGTCATCAGTAGCACGTCTAATATTGCCTATTCATCCATCTGTCCATATGCTGTTAACCCTGCCCCAACCTGTCAGTGAGATAACCAAGCAATAAATTGAGTACCTCTGAAAAAAGTCAAATATCCAGCAACGAATGAGATAGTATCATGGATCGAATTATGTTTCCCTAAAATTCATATGTGGAAGTCTTAACCCCCAATGTGGCTGTATTTGGAAATGCGCCTTTTAAGAAAGTAAGGTTAAATGAGATTGTAAGGTCATGATCCAATAGAATTAGTACTCTTCTTCTAAGAAGAGACATCAGAAAACTTGCTTACTCTATTTCTACCATATGAAACACAGTAAGAAGACCATGAGGGCCATCCATGTGCCATGAAGGGGGCTCTCATTATCAAATGAATGTGCTAGAGAGAGAGAAGGAAGGGGGGAGAAAGGAAGAGCAAAGAGAGGGAAGGAGGGATGGGGGTGAAGAAGGAAGAACAGAGATAGGGAAGGAGGAAGGGGGGTGGGGGTGTCGGTGTCGGACACACCTTTTGGGGGAAAGACATCATTATAAGAGGGGCTTTACTTAACAAATGCAATCAATGTAGCCTGGTTTCTTGTACCCTCCATGAATCCCCAACAATTAAAAAAAAAGGGAAAAAAAAGAAAATGAATCTGCTAGCATCTTGATCTTGGACTTCCCAGCCTCCAGAACTGTGAGCAAAAAATTGCCCAGTCCAAGGTATTTTGTTTATAACAGCCAAAAAAGAATAATGCAGGACAGCAAGGGGATGCATGTCAAAAAGGCTCCAAATCATCAATGACTAATGGCTAAAATCAAATTTCTATTATAATAGGTATTATAATAAGAAGGTTTTCTTGGAAAAAGATACCTTGAGAGATGAACCTTTAGGAGTGAAACACTTGAATGGCTTCTTGTCATCTGATAGCCCATCCTCTGGCATCTTCTGGCGTTTCTCAGCAGCTTCTGCCCTTCGCCTTTCGATCTCTTCCTTTAGTCTCCTCTTCTCTTCCTAAGGGAGAAAGAACAAATCTTGGGGATATCAACATCGGCTTCAGCGGCAGACTCCGAGGATGGAAACTACCCCTCCCAGGTCTAACCAAAACCTGGCATTGCCACTTCCCAGTGAGGTGACCTCGGGCATATTATTTAGCTGCTCTGTGCCTCAATTTCTCCTTCTGTAAACCAGGGATAATAACAGTAGCCACGGCATAGGCTTTCCTAAGGACTCAATGAGAAAGCACCTGTGAAATGCTTAGACGCATGCTCAGTGTGACGATCCCCATCAGGGTGATCCTCATCTCTACTCTCTTGACTTTCATTTCTGTGTATGAAAAATGAGTACGTCTCACTTCCACCTACTTCCTAAGGAGAGTGGTGAAACCAAATGAGAGCTTATGAGAAACACGATATGCAGTAAATCTACGGCCCTACATTTGCCAAATTGTAGATTACTTTAGATGGCTCGACAGACCTGCAATGATGTAGACGCTGCACCATGGCGGTGAAATCACAGGTGTGTACAATGTGCCTTCATTCCTGCACTAAAATACTCTGCCCTGTCTCCTCCATCAGACAAAGAATTTGAAGCTCTTGATCAAATCGTACATGCTCTGAATGATTTTTCTGGGATTTATGCAGTCTTTTGTATTTTTTTAAACTGTTGAGATCATTATTACTGGATATTCTCAAGCAAAGCCTGGATGTTTATGTGTCAGAAGATGGTGCAGAAAAACGCTGAACTTGGTAGGAGGTGGAACGAAAAATCTTCTAGGTCCAATATAGTGAAGAGTTTTTTACTTTCCTTATGTCTTCCCCTGCCTTCTGCTCCCCTAAATGATAATAACAATGATGGCGATAATGGTAACTACTAACTACCACCTTTGAGTGCCCTGTGACTACAATGATCTACTTCGTCATCAGAATAGTCCTGAAAAGCTGATAAGGGAAAGAAGATGCAGAATAGTTCAGCCACCCTCCGCAGGCCTAGCTTGTAAGAATCAGAGTTAGGATACAAACCGGGAATGTCTGATTCTAACATTGGATCATCCCAATTTACTTTCCAACCAAAGATCACTGTCACATGGAAAGTTGGAGCTGGAGATACCTTGGAATAATATTTACAAACTATTCTACATAGTTCAGGAAAAGTTTGTGTAAGATACATGTCAGAAAGTCATCGAAAGTCTTTCTTGTATATTTTGAATGATGAGAGATCACTACTCAAAAGCTCTAGGCTCAGACTTAGACAAGCTAGATCCCAATACTGATTCTTCCACTTATCAGCCAAGACTCTCCAATCAAGCCATTCAAATTATTTGATTCCTGCATAGCTTGCCCATAAAATGTGATTAATAATGTGCCTCAGGAAGAAAGGAAAAAATAGACTTTGTAAAATGTTTTTGCATATTCTGAGCCAATATTTGCCCCCCTTATATTATAACTTTATTGGTCCTTTTGAGTTCTGTCATACAAGATGGGACAAACCCATCTGTTCCTAATGACAGAGCCCCTGCCACATGTCAGGTACTGCAGGGGCTCCTGGGTATCCGGTAGAAAGCAGACACCTCTGTGTGTTTACATTCTAACTGACTCATGCGTCCATTACAAAAAACAAACAAAAACGATTTAAATAAATCCTTTCCATATAAAACACTCAAACAGTAGAAAACAAGTATCACACAATTATAACCTTCCATCTTTTTCAGCTAACTCTCCTTTTTTGAGAGGCAGTAAAGGGCAATGGGTTAAGACCAATTTTCCCCAGGAAAATTACAAAACGTCTATACGCCTCCGTTTGCTCATCTGTAAAATGGGGATAAACACCCACATCAGAGAGTTCTTAAGAGCACTAGACAAATTATTATGTCTGCAGATTATAGACCCGTGCCTAGCTCACAGCAAGTTCACTGTTCTCAGCGTTTATTTTAGGAGCCCATGGCCCGGGCGGGGAAGTGATTCTCTGGGCCAGCAGGGCCTCCGGGACAGGTTTTCGGCGGCTGGCGGGCGAGCGGCAGCTGCTTACCTCCTCTCGGGCCTTGCGGTCGGCCTCCTCCTGCCTCCTCCTCTGCTCCTCCTCCTCCAGCACCTTCCTTCGCTCCTCCCTCTTTTTCTTCAGTTCCTCCAGCTCCTGGGCCGCCTCCTGCTGCTTCAGTTTGAGCTTCTCGAACTCCTCACTCTCGGTCTCCCCGCGGCGGCGGCGAAGCTCCTCCAGGCGCTTGCCGGCCTCCACCTGGGGCGTGCCGTCGGGCTCGCGGGCGTCTGCGGGCCGGCCTCCGGGGCGGCTGCGGGGACAACGCCGGGGGTCGCACGCTCCGAGGGAGGGGAGAGGGGCGGGCCTCGGCGGGCTTGGCCTCCCAGACTGGCCTCCCCGCCCAGGGGGTAGGAGGGGGGCAGCCCAGGGGCAGGCTGGGGACCGCCTGGAGTCAGGAGTCCGAATGGGAGCCCTGTTCTGCCACTTGCCCTAGGCTTCCTCAGCCAGCGCCCTGCGGCTGGGGGTGCATAGTCTGCTGCTATGGAAAACTGCAGGAAGGGCCTCAAAAATTAAAGTGAGAACTACCATATGACTCAGCATCCAAACGAAATGAGGGCAGGGTCTTGAAGAGATACCTTAATACCTGTGTGCACAGCAGCCCTAATCACAGTAGCCAAGAGATAGAAGCAACCCGAGTGCCGGTCATACAATGAACCAATAGGCAAAATGTGGTATGTCCATACAATGGACTATTGTTCAACCTTCAAAACAAAGGAAAGACGTGGTGCCAGTTGCTCAGTGGTTAGGGCACCAGTCACATACACCAGGGCCAGCCGGTTTGAACCCCACTGGGGCCTGCTAAACAATGACAACAACGACAGAAAAAAAAAAAAGAAAAATCCGGGTTATGGGAGGCGCCTGTAGTCCCAGCTACTTGGGAGGCTGAGGCTAGAGAATCACTTAAGCCCAAGAGTTTGCTGTGACACCACAGCACTCTACCAAGGGCGACATAGTGAGACTCTGCCTTAAAAAAGAAAGAAAGAAAGAAAGAAAAGCCTATTATGTGCTACAACATGGATGAAGCTTTAAGATACTGTGCTGTGCAAAATAAACCAGACAAAAAAACCAGATACTGTGCGATTCCACTTACACAGGATCTAAAGAAGTCAAATTCATGGAGACAGAAAGTGGGTAGAGGAGTAGTTACCAGGGGTGGGGGACAGGGAGGGGGCAGTAGGGAATAAGTTGTTCAATGGATGTAGAATTTCAGTTGTGCAGGAAGAGTTTTGTAATGTGTTGCACAACAATGTAAATATACTCCACAGTGTTGAATTGCACATTCAGAAATGGTCAAGATGGGAAATTTCCATGTGAATGTGTTTTTACTACAATTTTAAAAAGAACCATGAAACAGGCCACATGGAAAAACAGGCAACATGGAAAAAAATGAGGGATATACTATTTATTCTGTTTACCTCCATGGGTCATATTAGCATTGTATATTATATCAGTGTTAATTTATATATCATCTATAGTGTAAATACAGTAGAACCTCCATAGCTGACCTCCTTCCTCCATTGACTGCCTCCTTAAGTTGACCTAATATTCATAGACGGGACATGCACCAGTGACCACCTCTGTATGTTGACTGGTTTATTATAGTCCCTTGGGTGGTCAACTTACAGAGGTTCTACTGTGTTAGTTGCTATTAGAAAGGAAGGCATGTAGTCCTACACATTACTGTTATCTGAGTCCTAAAATCTAGGCATGGCCCTATTTGTCCTGTCCTGTAAGTTACTGGTTAGCTTGGATCTGCCTGCAATCATGGAGCACAAGGGAGGCCAGAAAGACCCAGGCACTGGGGATGGGAAAGATGGCTGAACCTTTCAGGGGTAAGCACTGAAATAAATCTGTGTCTATCCACAACATTGTCTTTAGTTTGACTTCCACAGTTGATCTCTGTCATTACCCATTGCCTCTTGATTAGGGGCTAAGCCCAGTAATGTATGTCTACTTTCACAGAGCTGCTCCAGGAAAGTTCTTAAAGGCTGTACATTAACCTAGGGCTTCAACTTGTGTATTTTCAACCCGACACAACTGGAATACTCCTTAGAAGGACTTAAAACTGCTAAGTTAGTTTTAAATGATGTGGTTAGGGTTGTTCCTTAAATGTCATTCTTTATGCTCTATAAACCCTAGCCATTATCTCATTTAATAGTCACAGTAACGTGGAAGTTGGCAGGTTAGATTTATTATCCCATCTTATGAATAAGAGGACTTCTGTAAGTTGACCACCCAAGGGACTGTAACAAACTGGTCAACATATGGAGGTGGTCTGAACATAAGGAAGTAGGCCTTATACATACACTGACACATATATGTGGTACATGTCTAGTCTGTGAAAATTAGGTCAACATAAGGAGGTGGTCAATGTAGGGAGGTGGTCAACTTGTACTTTTGGTAGCTAGTGGACCAATGACCAGATTCTAATGCTTCTAAAGCAGTGGACCCATGACCAGATCCCAATGCTTCTCCACCAGTTGTACTCTTCTTGCCTCTATAACTACACCTAAAATTAAATGAGTTCTTATAAGATACTGAATCAATTGAAATGGAAAACATCTGCCCATCTCCCTACCTTTCACCCCAAACCTTCAGGACAGAAAATCTGTGAAGAATGTTTCCTACCTTTCTTTTCCTAGAATTTCTACAGTCTAGATCTAGCTATCTTCTTGCCTGAGTGGAAGGAAGGCTTCATCAGATAGCATAGCTTATAAATATGGAGGAAATGGGCAAGGATTTATAAGTAGGAACTAAAATTGAAATTAGGTTGAATTTGCTTTTGTGATTTAGGAGGGCCCAGAGGGGATTTTATTGCAGGGTTAGAAAATGTTATAATTAAAGAAAAAAACTATCTTAAGAGTCCTAATGTTAAAAATTTATACCACAATTGGTATTATTATCATTTTACACAAATCATATCAAAAGATGGCTAGATATCATAAATACCGACTGACCCCTTACGATCCTTCAATTAATTTGCCATCTACTAGAGTGAGAAAGTTGATAATTTCAAAAAAATGTTACACAAAGTAGAACTTCAGTGGAACACAGTTTTTCACTAAAGCAGAATTCATGTAAATTGGATTCTCCTGGGACTTTAGGAGAATTTACTGGTGTGCTCAAAGGGCCTGGCTATAAGTAGCCTTAAGAGGATGTAGCTTATTGTTATTTAATTACTTACTTTAGTAGTGAGGTCTTTACTACATCTGAACATAGGTAGCCCGTTCCTGACACTTTTGTCAATGGAATAAATGAACTAGCACTCTTTAATATCATTTGTTCCATGTAAAGAATGGGACAGGGTTTCTATAATAGCTATGGAGCAAGAAGAATAAGAGATGGGTTCAAGATATACATCATGCGATATTGATTGTATAGTGTATATACCATGCTTTTTAAACACTGAGGTAGTTTTGAATATACTCTTTCCTCCAGGACAATGTTTTTCAAACTACAGGTCAGCAAATCAATTTAGTGGATTGTAACTGGCATTTTAAAAAATAAAATAGAAAAAAAAAATTAGTGTGCATTGCATAGAGCAGAAGTACCGTTTTCTCGATCCACTTGTTTTAGTTATTAATTTGCACATACACGTAGGTATGTACTGGGTTGTGATGTCAAATTTATTACTAAGGGCTGAGGTTAAAAAGTTTTAAAATAGTGCTCCAGGCTCTTGACAGCTAGGGATGAGCTCTTTTATTTCAAACTCAAAGTTGAGCATCCCCTTAAACTTCATGTTTCTTTTTCAGAGTGTTAAAAGTTCACAGGCTTGACTCCTCTCTCAGTTAATTTACAATCTTCCCGTTTGAAACCAAGCTAGCTCTTTGTGTTCACCGCGCTGGATTGGAGCTGATGGCAAAATACAGGACCCCAGAACACATCTCTAGATTCCACTAGGTGTCGCTCAGTCTTCGTTTTGGACAATCAGAACATCTCTTATTAGGGATTGGTTAAATAAGTCATATTTATTCAGTGGAATACTCAAACATCATTAATTGTAGGCTTATATTTGTTGGCAAGAAAGCTAGCTATGTAATATGTTGTTATGCATGGTGCAAGAATCAATTTAAAACATATACAGTAGAACCCCCACAGGTGGCCACCTCCCTACTTTGACCACCTCTTTAGGTTGACCTAATTTTCATTGACTAGACATGTACCACCATGCACCTTACAGAGGTTTTACTGTATTTATAATTATATCCACACATATACATAACACATTTTAAGAAAGGAAAAATTTGGATTAAATTTATAATTGTCAAGGCATGTTTGGCTTCTGCAATTACAAGAGGTACTCAACATGACTTGTATTCATCTTTTGTTATCGGTATATGATCAGTATTACAATTTCAGTACAGTTTTTTTCTTTCTTAAAATGTGTATACATTTTTTGGCACCCTCTGTATATGTGCGTGTGTCTGTCTTGAATGTTATATACGTTATCTGGAAAGAATGTTGCTTGTGGTTATCTTTAGGTGGCGGGTGCTTATTTTTATCCTATTCTCTGAGTGTTCTATAATCAATACTTTTTCTCTATAATCAGAAAAAATCTGTTTCATTCCCACCTTACAGAAATGAAAAACCAAATTCTCATTTTATACTTTCTGTAGCACCCTTGCTATAATCTGCTATCTCTATCACTTGCTCATCAAATTGAGATTTTTTTTTATACCATATTTTAGAGAAAACCATCTAGTTACAAGAAAACAGGACTATCAAAGGAGGCAATAATGAAATCAAACATTAAGGAGCTATGCTCAAAATAGGGGCAAGAGTTTTGTCCACGTTACCTCTGCCTATATGTACCGGCACACCCTCGGCATTAGGGTGCTACTTAATATGGAAATTTCTTCTATAAAGTTCTCTCCCCTTCCTTAGGTTTAAGTCCAGATGAACATCAGGATTTGACCGTGAAGAAGACAGCTTGTCTACAGTCAAGCTGGTAGGTACCATAACTAAGCTGAAGCTCATCCTTCCCCCTCTCTCCTCATTTTGCATGAAGGAAAGCCATACTTCTGTGTTTCTAGCAGCTTGAACTTCTAATTGAGACTAAAACCCACATATGCTGGTGGCTAAAGAAAAATGAGTACTATGGTAGCAGCTTGTTCTTGGTTTTGTTTTTCTGCCCAAAGATGGAAAAATGAAGGCCAGAGCCACATGCATGGTTTCTCAGTGCTCAACTTGCTGCCATCTCTTGGGATTCTCCTTTTCTTTGAATTCCCAGCTCTTTGGATTTCTACACAAGAGGCATGTTAATAATTAAATTGAGCTTTGACTGAAGTTTGTTGGCAGGTTTGCTAATTGTTAACCAAACTTTTTCTACCAACAGGGTTTTTTGGAACATTATTTCTCCTAACAAAAATAAAACTTATACCTTAAAAAAAACCAATGCCTACAAAACATATTTTGAACTGTCAATTAAACAAGAGTAATATTAAGTGATATTCATGGAACACTTTTCATGAGCCCGATACTATTCTAGGGCTTTAAAATATTAAACTATAGACACTCCAGCAAGATTTGGACTCAGCTTCCCAAGCTGAATCAATTTGCTTTGTAGATTTCCTGTGAATTTCCAATAAACTCTTAGTTTTCACATCTACTGTCGTGCCAATCCCAAAGAATGTCTACAGATGCTACCTTTCTTACTCCTTCACACTTGTATTTAGACCTTTTATGCACATCTTTTCTTCTGTTGTACTTTTGGCTTTCCTTTGGATAAATATGACTAGGTTTCTGCTCAAAGTTTTGCATAGAAAACTGTTTTGGGACAACTATATGTATCCATATTAGCCTTTCAGAGGATCCTAGTAGCTCTACTTGTATCTACATGGTACGAAAGCATTGGTGTAAGGAGCATCTCAAACTTCTACATCATACCTTCTGGCTGGCGACTTGCTTATTTGAAGTGTTCAGAAAAACAGGGTCTACAGACAAGGGTCCTGCCCGAAGAACCACCCATGGAAATCCATGTTGCAGGAACCCAAGACTCTTCCAGCACGTCTGGCACAGTAGCCAGCGACATAGCAGAAGTTGAGATTTGGTACCAGTGGTTAGAAGGAGTGTGTGGGGATGGAGCACAGCTTGGGTCCATGGGAGGCTTCTGCACCTTAAGTCCTTCTACAAAACTGGTGGAGATCTCTCAGTATTCATTTGTATGTAGAAATGAGAATTTACCTACATATCCTTGTCTAGTCTGTCTTATAGCCAATTGCCCAGATTTTCCATAGATGTGGAGGGAGAGGGAAGCTGAAGATACAGAAGGTTTTTCAGACTGTATGGCAGGGAACAGTAGTTCCATGCCCTCTCCTTCCCTCTTAGAGAGTCCCAGTGCAAGTTAACATGAAGGGCTCTCAAAGTCCCTTGGCAAAGAGATCTGATCAGTTTACTTTAACCTAATGTTTCCCAGGTATTTGGTGCAGAAGATTCTTAGCTTTATGCAACATTTATTTACAGCCTTCAGAAGATGCATTCTTGAAATATGGTACTGAGGCTTCCCTCTTCCCACCTAGCAGTGCTGGGCCTGCAAGTCTGTATGGTGCTGTAGACATGGGATGGGGTTTGTTAAAATTGTCAAGAATACGGCTTGCTGTAAGAGATACCAAGTGAAACTGAGAAAACTAAGAGACAGTAAAACTGATCACTATGCTCAGAAATGCTTGTGATAGAGGATAAAAATAAGTACAAAACACCCAAATACAGAATGATAGTTTGTGTAACTAACAGAGATATCATTTGTCAGACTGCGTACAGTCTGAAGGGGAAATGATAGTCTATGCAGCATTTGCACATGAACTACCAGAATATGGTCTGAAGCTGGCTTGATGAATCATGCCACGGCATATTGTCCTGGCCTGTTGCTGGCCCATAGGCTTCTCAAAAGGCTTGGCATGGACAAGGTCTATGAAGGCCAAGTGGAGGTGACTGGAGACGGATACAATGTGAAAAGCATTGGTGGCCAGCCTGGTGCTTTCGCATGCTGTTGGGATGCAATAAAAATCTGGGGGCCCTGAAGGGAGCTGCAGGTGGAGGCTTGTCTATCCCTTACAGTACTAAATGATTCCCTGGTCATGATTCTGAAAACCAGGAATCGAATGCTGAAGGATGCTGGAAAAGTATCATGGGAATACAAGAGTTATCTATTGGAAGGAGGTGAAGAAGCTTACAAGAAACAGTTCTATCAGGACATAAAGAACAAGGTTACTCCAGACATGATGGGAGGTGTGTAAGAAAGCTCATGTTGCTATGCGAGATGATCCAATCTATGAGGAGAAGCCCAAGAAAGAAGTTAAAAAGGAGAAATGGAACCGTCCCAAAATGTCCCTTGCCCAGAAGAAAGACTAGGTAGCTCAAAAGATCGGGTAGAAAGTTTCCTCAGACCTCAGGAGTGGGCTGCTGAAAGCTAAACCAAACAGCACTTTTCTCTCAGAATTTTTCAGGCAAAGACAATAGAAAAGAGAGAGAGAGAGAAAAGAGAGAGAGAAGGGAAGGGGAGGGGAGGGGAGGGGAGGGGAGGAGAGAGAGAGAGAGAGAGAGAGAGAGAGAGAGAGAGAGAGAGAGAGAGAGAGAGAGAGAGAGAAAGAAAGAAAGAAAGAAAGAAAGAAAGAAAGAAAGAAAGAAAGAAAGAAAGAAAGATCCTTTTCAGAATGTAATGAA
>CAUYON010140273.1:0-32347 GCA_963573935.1 Arctocebus calabarensis | reverse complement strand
CATACAATACCATAGCATACTATAAACTCCGTATCGACTTGGTGTTAATATTGAAATATACTAATTAAAAAGAAAACTAAATAGATGCCCAGCAATGGGATTGCAGGATCAAATGGGAGGTCTAGGTTGAGTTCTTTGAGCCTTCTCCATGCTTCCTTCCAAAAACGTTGTATTAGTTTTCAGTCCCACCAGCAGTGTAAAAGTGTTCTTTTCTCCCCACATCCACACCAGCATCATTCATGAGGTATTCATTACCTAACATACTATCATTTTTAGATGCTAAGAGCATATAAAATCTACTCTCTTACAAATTTCCAGTATATAATACAATATTGTTCACAATCCTCCTCATACTGTTCATTAGCTCTCTAGACTTATTCATCCTACTTAACTACAAATTCATACCCTTAGACCTATATCTCCCTGTCCTGCCCCTGGCAACCGTTATTATACTCTCTGTTCCTATGTATTTTTCTATTTTTAGAGTCTACATATAAGTGAGATCATGCATTATTTTTTCTCCGTGTGTCTTATTTCACTTAGCATAATATTCTCCAAGTTCATCCATGTTGTCATAGTGGCAGGATTTCCTTCTTGTTTAAAGATGAATAGTATTGCATTGTGTATATATGTGTGTGTGCATATACCACAATTTCTTTACTTATTCATCTTTTGAAAAACACCTATATTGTTTCATATCTTGTCTATTGTAAAGAATGTTGCAACAAACAGGGGAGTGCAGATATCTCTGTGGGGTGCTGATTTCACTTCCTTTCAATATGTGCCCAGGAGAGGAATTGCTGGATTATATGGTGTTCCATTTTTAATTTTTTAAGCCAGCTCCATACTGTTTTCCATAATAGCTATACCAATTTAATTTCCTACTAACCTTCCTACCATGATTTTAGTACCACTTTCTCTCATTCCTTCAATTATCTTCTTGAGGGTCAAGATGCTCCATTTGCCCTGTCAGGCCCAGCACCAGGTTTACGCAACCACTCTTTCTGAATCTTGTCGCCAACATACTTAGTTTTCCTGTCCATTCCCTTTGCCCTTTTCCCTAAGCCTAACACTCCAGCTCCATCATTCTCAACAAGTAGTGGACTCTTTTCTCTAATATAATAGAGGCCAGAGAATTATGAAACCACCATATTGTCCTTTCTTCTTCTTCCGAACTCATTTTCACTCATCCTTACCTTCCCACATCTATATCTCAAACTTGGCCACACTTTAGAATCCCATCAGGAAATGGTAAGATTCCCAACAGCCAGGCAGTACCCCAAGTCAATTATTCAGCATCTCTTAAAGGTGGAATATAAGCACTGATTTTTTTTTTTAAGTTCTTCCATTGATTTCAATGGGTAGTTAAGTTTGTGGACCACTGTTCTAATCTTAAAGATTCCAAGAGCAATCTTTTAAACCAGCCTAAATATAAGAATTAACTTAAATGCTTATTAAACATTCAGCTCCCCAGTCTTTTCTGATGAAAACATTAATTTAGAAGATCTGGTTTGGGATCTAGGAAGATAGTTAACAAATACCTACAGGTAATTCTTGTTTACAGGCTAATTTAGGGAACAATTTCCTAGATTTTTCTGTATCTCGTTGACACTATCTTCACACTCTAGTGGCTTTTCTTCTGACTTCAAATATCTCTAAATAGTTCTCATTTTCTAAATCACCTTCCTTCTACTGTAAGTTGTCTTAAAGTTATCACAGTAGTTCTCTTTTATTTTTTTTTCCAAGAGACTTGACAGTAACAATTCCATTTCAACCCAAATAAAGTTATCAGAGTTTTATTCAGACTACCCCAGGATTGCTACCATTAGCCTAAGGACTTTCCTGTTTCAATATATTTTCTGAATTCGTTTCCTTGTAGCATGTGACCATACCCATCTGCTGTCTCCCTGGACTTTCTCCCACCTCTCTGACCAGTTTCATCCTGTCTCTCTTAGTGAGTCAGTTCTCTTCACCTCTCCAGGTACATTTCACAAGATTTTAGCTTTTCTCCTTATTATCCTCACATTCTCACAATTATAGCTAAGCTACATTATTACATTCAGTAAGCCAGCTGTAAGCATGTAGTCTCTTCCACATCATCACCCCCAACAGTAAACTCATTGCTCTGCCCCATCATCTTCTGTCTTAGCTATTAAGGTTATTAAGTTTGAAATGTCCAATTTCTTTAAGTACTAAGTTTGACAAATGCTGTTTCGGACACTTCACTTTGACATTTTTTGTTTTATTATTGTGAGGAACATCCTTATTCTTTCATTTGTACAGTTTGGCTCGGGATTACCTTCCAAATTTATTTCGGTGCAATTTTTGTGAAACCGTGGGTAAGACACAAATTCATCTCATTGGACCAATGCAACACCAACAGCTTGTAATATCAACGAAGTGTTAGGGAAGGATGTGCCCCATACCGCGATGGTTTAAGAAGTTCTCCTTTTGGGAATGCGAATCTTGAAAATGAGCCTTGTAGGGGACCTGGACCAAGGTGGATAGTGATGAGCAAAAGGTGAATCCAGCTCAACCCACAGGTGAATTAGCAGAAAGGTTTGCTTGTTACTATTCCAACAGTATTGGACTATTTGAAACAAATTGCAAGGTATGGAGGCTGGGTAGATGGGTTCTGCATGAATTAAGCACGTGTCAGAAGAGAAATCAAATCTGGAAACTTGCCTTTCTTTGCTGTTATGACATAAAGGCAAACCATTTCTGTACCATGTTGTTGTTATGTGTGATGAAAATTGGGTTCTTTTTGATAATCACAAGCATTTGTCACGATGTTTGGATGAAGATGAAATGTCAGGATACAGTCCAAAACAGAATATTCATTAAGAAAAGCTAATGGTGTCCCTTTGGTGGTATAGTACTGGCATTATCCACTACAGCTTCATGAAATCTGGTCAATCAATTACAGCAGATATCTGTTGCAACCAATTGGGTGACATGATGAGGATGCTTGTGATTATGTAGCCAAGATTGGTCAGTAGAGACAAACCAGTCCTCCTGTAAGACAAGGCTCGACCACATGTCACACAAACAATATTACACTATAGAGGTTGGCCTTGGAAACTCTCTGTCATCCACCATATTCACTAGATCTTGCACCAACTACCACTTCTTGCAAGAAAAAATATTCAGTTCAACACCATTTGTGATTTTATTGTCATTCATTCTCTAGGCTTCTTTGCAGCTGCCATAAAAAAGCTACAGCTAAGATGGCAAAACTGTTCTGACAGTTTAGGCCAGTGGTTCTCAACCTTCCTGATGCTGCAATGTATTTTCATTGTTAAGAAGGGGTTGCAATCCACAGGTTGAGAACCACTGGTTTAGGCACATATTTTGATTAATTGTACTGCTTCTTATCTGAGATATAATAAACTAAATTTTTGATTTGAAATTACACGTTTCATATTTCATGATCTACTTTTGTTAACATCACCCTGTTTTGAATTGCCCAGCTAGAGTTCTTGGAATAATAATTCCTGGTGCTACTGCTCATATCTGACTTATATGAGCACATAAATTATCAACTCTTTCCACTCTGGTGAGGAACCATTTCCTGCTCCACCTCCGTTCTGAATAATTTGCTCCAACTGTCTTTCTAGCTCTGTATTCTAACCTCCACCAAATCTCATGAGCTTCTCACCTCAGTGATCTACGACCTCACTTTTACCCAGTGGTTCTCAACCTTCCTCATGCCTCGACCCTTTAATACAGTTCCTCATGTTCTGGTGACCCCCAACAAAAATAATTTTATAAAACACTTCTCATGACTTTGTCTTTCTCTGTATTCCCTGACCAACCGAAGGCAGGATTTTATTCTTTTTTGCCTGGAACTCTTCGAGTAGTCTTTGCCTACCCTTTCCTTGTCTCCACACAGCCATCTGATTATATCATTCCCCTGCTTAAAGTCATTAATGGTTCTTTATTGACAACAGACTGATAAATCTGAATTCTTTGGCCTGTGACACAAACCCCTTCAGCTTGCCCCGATGTCGCTTTCTAGCCTTTTCTCCCAACACTTTGTCCCACGGTTTTCTTCCCTATTTTTCATGTCTCTCATTTCACCTGTCTTGCCTGTTTTTCTCTCTCTGCCTCTCTTCCTCCCCCCATCTCTGTCTCTCTCATGCGCACACTAAACTCTGGCCGCACTGACTCTAGCACTGTACCCACCTTATATACCTAGGAATTCTTAAATGTAAGGCCCCAAAGTCCCCTTGTTTCTGTCACTTTTTCCAACCTCTTTGGCCCTAGGAAGAATTTATTACTTTCATTTGTGTTCTTTTAACTGTAGCTGCTAAAGAGTTGTGTTATTCAATAGCATGCACCCGAATAGCTCTTTCTTCAAATGCAGCGAAGAATATTGTCGAAGAACAAAGAAGAACAAAGTCTCTTGGCTTTTCTTTTCTTTTTTTTTTTAATAAAATCTAGTCAAATGCCTGACAAATAGAAAATACTCCATAACTGTTAGACAGTTGGGTGGTTGAATGGAACCACTATGTTCTTTTTGGCCAGAGGTCTGTAAACTGCAACTAACAGGCCAAATCTGTTCCATCCCCTGTTTTTGTAAATGAAGATTTTGAGGGGAATACAACCACTTCCATCATTTGCATTTTGTCTATGGCCTTTTTCATGCTATCCTGGAAGAGTTAAGTAGTTGTAACAGACATGATACAATTCCCAAAAGCTCTGGGCTTTTACAGAAAGATTTTGGTCACTGGAGTAATCTCAGTAAATGATAAATATAATTTTATATGTAAAAGTAAAACTTTCACCTTGGAATCATTGTTCCAAGTTTGTGCTAATAGAAAAACACAGGCTAGATGCCGTGCCTTTAATTGTATCAAGGGTAGTAGAAAGTTCCAGCAAATGAGAAAAACAAATCATAATTTCCATCCAAGAATCTCTCAAACTGCTCATTTTCTACTCCAGGAGTTCTGTTCTTCCGCCATGAGGTACCTCATTTTTTTTTTCTTTTCTGAACCATTGGATGATTTGGAAATTGCTACGGAACCATGGGCTTCAAAGATTTTTTTTTTTAAAGGCAAAATATTTCCCTAGGGAAATATATTTTAACTCCGTGTATTTGTGACATTCATCAGCCCAGATTCAGAAGTCTAAAATGATCACCAT
The DNA here is from genome assembly GCA_963573935.1 of Arctocebus calabarensis. Classification (NCBI taxonomy): domain Eukaryota; kingdom Metazoa; phylum Chordata; class Mammalia; order Primates; family Lorisidae; genus Arctocebus; species Arctocebus calabarensis. The sequence goes on along the minus strand of CAUYON010140273.1, from coordinate 27,202 downwards.
GTGCCACTGGGAAGAGGAGGCTTCCAAGCGGATCTAGGAGGAGGCATATTCAGCGAATGCCTTGTATTCTGACATTGTGCTTTGGCAGGGTGTTAATGGGATTACCCACGCTTCATTTGGAGAAGGCTTGGCCCAGAATACATATCTGGATCATACCTGAATACCCAAGGAGCGCTTCCTACATCATAAACATCCCTGAGCCCTTGCATAGATGTTAAAACCTCGGGTGTCTTTGTTGTGGACCTTAATTCCGTTAATTGCCCTAGGTAAAGATTAGCTGCTCTTGTCAATTTAATTCAGCTTCCAACAAAGCAACAAGGTCACTATTTTTCCCGTGCTTGCTCCCCCTCTCTCCCTTTCTCTCGCTCTCTTTTTGCCAGTAAGCAGGATTGAGTTGTCATGTCGCTCTAATAGGCAGCGCGGGGAATCGTTAGTCCACCTCAACGCCCTGACTGATGGGCACTTCACTTCAATCATCTGCCTGAGCAGTGGTGGCCCGGTACTATTGACACTGTGTCAGCTGCGAGAGAAGATGCCTTAATCGGCCCCGACACCCTCTGCATTGATTTGACAAGTTGCTGTAATGACCTTCTTGTTTTTCTGAAGGATTACTGTTTACTCGGGAGGTGCTGTGGACTAAATGTACCGCATTGTCATGGAAACGCTGCCTCCCCACCAGGCCTGGGTGGAGGGTGACACGGGGAGACTCTGAATATTCCAATAAACAGGTCTGTCCCCGGAGTCCTAATTCCAGCCCATTAATCAGACCTACTCTGAAGAGCCAACCAGAATTAGAGACCAGCCTTGTCATGCCCCCTGTAAAAGACAGTTTGCTACAAAGCTTATTATTGTCCCCCAAATCTATGTTTGGGTTTTCCTTGTAGTAAGAAGTGCTATTCGTGTTGTCACCTCCTGTGTGTACCTGGAACCTCAGGCTGAATATGTATTACTGAAAGAGGCGACTTTTCCTGCATAGACACCCTGGCATTAGAAGAAGGAGTAGGTAGGCAAGAACACGGTGCTCTGAGTCCCATAGCACCTGCCAGTGCTGGCAGCACTGGCAGTGAGGGAGGCGCTATTACAAACACGAATAAGCATCAATAACCCCCTGGGTGAAGGGCTCACAGACGCAAGCAGTGTAACCTAATGGTATGTACCCTTATATAAATCTGAAATCAAAATAATCACCATCTATAAATGTTAACAATTATTATTAGCACATCTCATTGAACCTAAGTAAATGACTTTCTTATTCGAACATTTCTAAAATTGGGTACATCTTATAAATCAATCCCAGTTTGCGTTTGTTGTCAGCCAGGTGGCAGTTGTGACATAGCTGAGAGAAAAACTTCCACTGACACCCTCTAGAAGAAGAAGAAGAAGAACAACAACAACAACAAAAAAAAAACAGCACCAACTCTTTTCAATCCTTAGAAAACCTTATATAGGTCCACACTGCAATTTTTCTCAAATAACTAGAAGTCTAGGAACAAGAGGTTGCTGGCAGTTTCAACAACTTAAGGATGTCAGAGCCAAAGTCTCAACAATGTTCTTTGTCTTTTCCTCATGGACCCAAGAGAGCTGCCAAAGCTGAAGACATTACATAGGCAGAGAAATAAAGACCAAAAAGGTATGACCTTTAGCAACATAAGGCCCCTTTACAAGGATTTTTTGTAACAATGCACTTATATTTCATTAGCCACCCCTATCTGCAAGGAAGGCTGAGGCTTTTTAAAATCATGGCATATTACTAAGTAGAGCAAAATGGATCTTAAGTAGGCATTTCCAGTCTCTGCATTACCTCCAGAGCTAGTTATTACTACATACCCATTGCACAGATCATAGAATTGAAGCTTAAAAAGGTTAGGGATAGATGCTTACAACTGTCCCACCAAACAAATATTCTTGTCTCCTTGCTACAGATAAAAGCTAAGCCAAGCTTACAGAGACTTGATGACTTGATGGTATTCAAGTATTCTGTACTGTGCCACAGGTCATTTTAGGAAAGCCTTATACTCCGTAACTATATATATGAGATAAAAAGGGGCTGATAGCAGAAACTGGACTAGGAAACGCTATTAGGATATATTTCTCTTTTTTTCCTAGGAATCCAGCCAGTGGTCATGAAGAGAACCCATCTTCGTGGATGTCTGTTATTTGTTTGATGTTTACTAAGCATGCGCAGAATGTCAAGATGCTTTTTCTAAACTCTTTGGTAGAGACCACATGCTCATCTTTTGCTGCTAATTTGAGGCTTATTGGTCATCCAAGTATTTTATCTCTTCAGCTCTTGACTCATGACCTCCTCAGGAAAGTCCTAAGCCACTTGAGCTATGATTCAGAAGGTACTTAGAAAAAACAACAGTTGAGACCTAGGTGGCCCAGTAAAGCTGCAAATCAGGTGAAATAAAATAAGGAGAGACGATCATCTGCATCAAGGCACCTAGAGAGGCAAGGGGGCAAAGTCGATTCTATTTCTAGTGCTCCTTTTCCATGGGGCTTCTCTCCCCACCCAGCTCCTCAACACACAAGCCATTCCACGTGCTCTTAGTCATGGAACCTCATTCAATCCCCTAACCCTAAACTGGGCTCAGGTCACCTTGGCAGACCCAGTGTAAAGAGGCCAGTGGTGAGTCTGTTGTGGATGGATATGGCCCGAGCAGGGCAGTCAGAAACATCCCCTGAACATGCAAAAGAAGGAATGTTCTGGACGGTGCCTGTGGTCAAAAAAGTAGGGCGCTGGCCCCATATGCCAAAGGTGGTGGGTTCAAACCCAGTCCGGGCCAAAAACAGCAAAAAAAAAAAAAAAAAAAAAAAAAAAGAAGAAGAAGAAGAAGGAATGTTCTCTTCCTTCTACCTTCTAGATCACGAACCATAGGCTAAAGGTATGGGGATACTAACGCCATCCTTCCCACCCTGCAGAGAGAGCTTATCGGAGAATAACCCAATCATACAGAGGAAAGGGGAATCCCTGGACAGCAAGACAGCCAGAGTCCTGACAGCATCCTTTGAGTACTGAATCTAGCAGTGCCTGAAGCTGTATATCCAATCATCCTTTCCAAACTAGGGTAAATAAACCAACAGCTACAAAACAAAGATCTGCTTTCTGGTAAACCAGAAAGTCTCTATCACTTTCAATAAAAATGATTTGAATACTCCAGGAGTGAATCATTATTACTAAATAAAGCCAAGGCACAGCCAACTGAAAAGTATAAAGGAACATGAAGAGAGCTGTTATCTAAGATTGTTTGAAGGAGAAGTATGAAATGTGTTGAGAAGAATGGTTCAAAACTAAGGTTAAGAACATGGAGAATGAGATGTACTTTTTCTTCACATAATATATACTAACATGTACCAAAATTGACGATCCTGGATACTCACACACACACAAGGTTTATCTCATGTGTGTATGTGTAGATTACATACCTATTCAAATCTATGAAGTTCTATTGTGATTAAATTAGTAGTTGCCTTTAGACACATGTGAATTTTGTCCAGGGTACTTCTTATCATCATCTCCATCAACAATTGAAAACAACAACTGACCATCACCCCACAATCAAAAAACATTTTGTAGTATTTTTGCCGTGGTCTAGGGGCCAACTAAACACTCTTCCTGTCTCTTTCTCTTAGAAAGAGCCTCAGAAACACAAAAGATGTACCATCCCTACGTTTTAAAGCCACTTCTTCTGATTGTATGCTTTAATGAATTTAAGAATGCCGTAACTGTGCACCTTGGAGTAGAATCAATTGTGTCATTTTTGTCTAATTTGTTTTTACTATTAACATCACTTATTTATAATATTTTCATGGGAGGATGCATGCATGTTTCATATGCTATGCTAGCTGTGTACACAGATGTCAGGCAGGAAAATGCAAGCATGCAGGCAATGTTTAACTAGACCATATGAGACTCAGTTAAATAAATACTGAGATGACAGACTCTAACAGTGATTCACTATAAAACTTCTAATAGACTGTACCTTGCCTGTTATCCCCATATTCTGTTGCTACTGAGTCAAATTAAAGGATGAGAAAAGTTAGATTTGTGTGTCACTTTAAATTGAAACATGCTTCAATGTGCTACTTGAGCATAATAGAAGAATGCCTATCTACCCTCATATGTTGGCATGGTGATGTATGAAGCCAGGACAAATGGGGCAGGCGGCTGAAGCAGGGACTAATGATGACCAAATCAGCAGTTAACAAGCTGGGGGCCTGACATATATCAGGTTTTGAGAAAAGGGGAAAAAACATTAACAGTCCTCTATCGACATTACATGAGGGTAAGATCAAGTGCACGGGGTCTTGCTAACCCAAACCTTAAAAGAAGAGTCCCTTTTTTGCACTGGCAGTGGTTACAGTAGTCAGGAACTCTTTATCCCCATCCCTCCTCCTGCCCCACTCCCACTATGCCATTTCAAGTTCATTATCAGAAACCTTAAAGTTCTCAAGGAAGCAGACCTTTTGGCAAAAGAAAAGTCAAACTGTAATTCATGTTTTAGAGCTTAAAAATAGTATTTTATTAATACTTAGTAGATTTGTTTGGTATTGTTTTGTTTATTATGGTTTCTATCTTGAGAAAAGATCTGTGCTATGGCACCATTCCAGCACAGAACACTGGCTGAGTTTGAGAGCTGGTTAGGAATATCCCACTTCTGTTGAATCCTTGACCAAGCTTGCCCAGCCATAGGAATCCAGCCCTCTGACTCCTACCCAGGAGCCTGGTGAGAGAGAGTCCTCCATTTGGTGCCCCAGTCCTGCCCCATCTATTCTATTCTGTAGCCCTCCCTTTCCTATTTCACTTTGAGATAACTCCATCCGTCTCTTTTTCCTCATTCTGTAATTTTACTTACTCCTATGGACCGCTCATCTACAGACCACTTTCACATCCCACCCTTAAGATGTTATTCCTAAAAATTTTTGTCCATTTGTAATTGGGAACGTAAAACTATTCTAGAGAGAATGTGTATGTTTATCTACGTGAAGCCCCCCAGCCAATTACCACATGGAAATGAACTGGAAGATTGATCCACACACCCTCTACCTCTCCAATCCCATCCTGGGCCATGGATAGCAACTAGATAATCTGATAAAATCCTAAAACTGCATTCATGAGATTCATGGAAGTAATAAATTACTTATCCTGTGTACACATTTGCATGTTAATGAGAGTCCTATGGTGATCCAATACTTTAATGCAAATGAATGTTATCAATGGTGGAAACTGGAATCTCTAGAGCAGGCAGTGGAGCCTTCCACTTCCAGATAGCCACCTATGTGGTCTCTATAAAGAGCCACACCACTGACTTGTACATGTTTCTTGGTCCTGTGAAGTGGCAGAAAGATGAGATCAGTGTAGCTTAGAGCTGATTCTCCCAGAGAAGATGGGGGAAGGACAGATAAATGATTAGAAATCTGACTTGACTTTCATACCCAAAGATGACCTTGTGTAATGCCTCAATGAGATTTTGAAGGAGGAGTGACCCTCTCTGGGGTGAGGTGAGAACTCTTTTAAATATATTTATCTTTGAGCTACGTCTGTGGCAGCCATCTCCTTTCACTTACTAGCTTTCAGCTTGATTTTCTAGCCACTCTGACTTCCAGCCTTACTTACTTGTATTTCCCAAAGTGCCCATCTGCTTGCACCTCCCAGCCTGGAGACACTTTCTCCCCCTACCTCCTTACGTTGAAACCTATCAATCATATACTAGGCTCACATTCTGTTCTTTTTGCTGAGAACAGGTATCTCTAGCCCGATGATTCTCAAAGCATCATCCCCAGACAAGCAACATTGGCATTACATGGCAGCTGGTTAGAAATGCAAATCCTTCTACCCTTGTCTTGCTCTCTCTTTTCAGAGCATGCAGACAAATAAGCATGTAATTATCATTGGCTGTGAGGGCTCCCCCAGCAGGACAGCTGTCTTTCCGAGCGGGCGATATAGCTATTCTTGCTTGTATCCTTTGCACCCAGGTGATGTTACTGGAAGAAAGTCCGGTCTTGACTGACACATAATAGGAGGTCAAAAAATATGTCTTGGGCTCGGCGCCTGTGGCTCAATGGACTAAGGCGCCAGCCATGTACACCTGAGCTGGTGGGTTCGAATCCAGCCCGGGCCCACCAAACAACCATGGTGGCTGCAACCAAAAAATGGCTGGGTGTTGTGGCGGGTGCTATTGTCCCAGCTACTTGGGAGGCAGAGGCAGGAGACTCACTTGCGCCCAGGAATTGGAGGTTGCTATGAGCTGTGATGTCACGGCACTCTATCCAGGGTGACAGCTTGAGGCTCTGTCTCAAAAAAAAGAAAAATGTATGTCTTGGATGAATGAAAGATTCCAAATGGCAGTGAATGAGAGGCAGAATCATACAATGGCCAAACATCCAGGCTCTGAGGCCAGGCTGCCTGGGATCAAATCCCAGCTCCTCCACTCCTGGTTGTGTGGCCCTGGACAGTTAGTTATTTAGCCTCTGTGCTTCCTGGTAAAACAGACATGATAATGGCCCCAGTGACATGGGCTTGGTGTATGGATTTGATGCTTTAATACCAGTAAAGCATCTCACAAGGGTACATATGAAATTTACCAGGTATAGGATATAAATGTCTGAACACAATAACTAAGAAAATGCCGTGAAGGCTATGTTAACTAGTTTGATGAAAATATTTCAGATTGTATATAAAACCAGCACATTGTACCCCATGATTGCATTAATGTAAACAGCTATGATTTAATATAAAAAAAAATTCTGCTAAAGTACTTTGAACAAAGCACATGACCTAGTAAGCACCCAATATTAGTAGTATAGAAAAGGACTCTAATTCTGATGTTAAACCAGAGGGATTTCATTGGCTTTCCATCAATGATACTTGGAATCAGAATCTGGAATATATATATTTAACATATAATAATTCTATTTTTGACACTTGTCACCACAGTGTCTAAAGAAACGTTTCTGTTGGTGATGTTATTTTTCCACCAAATTAATAGTATTTGTAAATCGGAAGGCGCATTGCTGAGAGCAGGGCTTTGTGATTAGCCTCCTCCTCCACTTCTTCCCTTTCCTTTCTCCGGCCCCCTCCTTTTCCCTCTCTCTCTCCTCCTGTTTTCTGTTTTCCTATTTCCCCCCCTTTTTTCCCTCTCATCTTCCTATCCATCTCTCCTCTCTCCATTTGCCGGTATTCTCCTCCCCACCCTAATGACTGCTTCCTTTCTTTTCCCTTCTCTCCCCCGAGTATCTCTGGAGCCACTACAATTGGTTTCTGCCAAAACTTTTAAATGCCACAAAGAGCCTGACTGATCCAAGAGTCATAAATCACTCTCAGCAGCCCCTGGTTTTGTAGCCCAAATCAACAGGCTTGGAAAATGTCAAGGAAAATGGAAAATGAGTGCAAATAAAGCCCTCAAAGATATTTTGTTCACCCCACCTAAAACTGAGTTTCCTTGCTGGTATTTCAGCTGAGGTGTCTTATAACACTGCTGTCCACAGCGTAAAGGCAGGGGAGGCCACTCTGGGAGTTCCAGCTGTCCCTGACACCCGGCACTCCTGGCAGACACCTACCTCCCAGGGCACGCAGAGAAGGCAGACTACGGTCACCAAGGCTCCTGACTCTGAGTCACATGATTGCACCACCCAGGGCACATGGAGCGGTCTCTACAGGAAAGAGCTACCTCTGCAGGTGATGATCGCCCTGGGCACAGAGGCTGCTCAGCCTCCTCACATGTGCAGAAGAGATGATTCTGATGTTTGGTGCAAGGTTGGACAACCTCAAACATTCCTTCCAAGTGGACTTACTGTACTTATGTTACTACTTGATTCCAAACTCTAGTAGGAGGGACTGTGCTGTGCTTTAGGTGACCGACTTCTTCCCTGTCCCCCTGGTCCATGGAGGCCTTTCTTAATGGTCAGCACCCTCTTAGCCATCTGACAAACAAAAAAGGCTCATTCTACCTTAGCCTTGGACTCTTTCTAAAGTATAAACAAAAAGCAAATACCTCGCTCTGAAGCAGCCAAGGAGATTGGGGGCATTGTCCCCCTGGCCAGCTGATGCTGAATCATAGTCCTAGATGGGGCAGGGGTGCTCTTGCAGAGAAATTATGGTGATAGTGATGAATTGTGCCCTCTTTATCCATCTTTTCAACAAAAGACCCCACTCTCCCACTCCTGGGAAAGTACCCTCCTCCCTTAAAAGCCAACCTAAACTTATCCCCTCATCCTCCTGTGGGCCAAACAGGTGACTCCTGCCAGAGCACAAAGAGAAAAAGGGCATTCGCTGCTGCTACCTCTGGCTCCCCTTCATTTCACTGAGCTCCCGCTTTCCCTCTTCATGTCACTGAAAATGTTATTTATCGATCCTCTGACAGCAGCAGTAAATAGAGCCCGGGCTGTTTTACATCGCTGATGAGAAGGCAGGCTCCATAACTCATCAGGCCCAATCTGACTCCACATCAGTCCTCTTCCTCTTTTTTCTCTCCCCGTATCTCATTACAGAAACAGGAATTAATGCACATGGACAGAAGAGAAATGAGTTCAGCTGCTCCTGGGCCTTTCGTGGGAGGGTCAACATCCTCAGTGGTTCCTTAAGGTTATCTGCTGGCGTGCCTCACCCAGGCCTGTTCCTGCACCCTGAGGATAATAGACTGGGGTGGAGGGTCATCACACACTTGGGCTTGAGTCAAGATTTGAGGATCACCACAGAGAAAAAGCTCCCCTCTAATCCTTCTTCCCAATTTGGGTCTGCACAGCTGGGGGTCACAGATATCTTGGACTATAGGATGAACATAGTACATTTTCTTGGAATGTCTAGTTTACTTCCAGATTTGAGGGTAAATGTGTCCCAAAATAAATACATATATGCCTTGAAGTTGGATGTCAACGCACGTGAACGTTGATGGGAAACTACAAAGAAATTTCACTCTTGGAATGGGCCTCTTGGGACTAGCTATGCTTCACCCCCTCGCTGACAGGCAATCCCTGGACTCCTGGTTTTGAACCTCCTCAGATGACTCAGCAACTGGTCAATCTACGCTTCCAAAAACACCACGCTTGAATAGTGCTGCTGCTTGGTGGAGTTCCACTCGAAACGATGGGTGATGAGCCTACATGGAGACAAAGGATGCTGAATAGAAATCACGCTAAGTGGGGGATGGATACCCTGAGGTTGTTTTCTAGCCCCAGCCCTTTGCGCTGGACTTCAGGCCTGTCACTTCATATACTCACTCTCCTCTTCTGTTAAATGAGGGTGGTGGTAGCCACCACCTATTCTTGGTGAATATCAGCTAAAACAAAATGGGATTTTATTATTATTATTATTATTATTTGCTTTATTAAAGCATAGATCAGCACTGGTTGCTGATAGGTCTGTCATCACATCTGTAGGGGCATGTGAGCAGATTGCACGTTACAAATGGCTCCACCATGTAAAGCATGATTTCTACCATTTTTGAGCACCTACTATTTGAGTTATGCTGAGGAACGCATAGCAGGACTAAAAGATGACTCTGATCTAAGGAACCCGACATCTACAGAGATGTTTGCCAAACATCCTCTTCATGCAACGACTAGAAAGCAATAGTGAGACTATCCAGGTGGGCAGTGTGTTCAGATTTTATCATTTAAAAAACAAGATAATCATAGCACACTTTTATGGAGGTCTAGCACATGGCAGGCACTGTTCTAAGACAACCTGTAGTTATTTCCTCTAAACCTCACTACAAATGTACATGATTTAACTTCATTGTTTAATGTGGAGAAGTAAAAATACGAAGACTTTACCTTATATTATAATTGAGAATTGGGGCTTACTGAGATGAAGATGAAGAAGTTTGTTCCCATCCTGTAGTGATTGTTGGACCCAGATTTGTCTGACATCGAAGCCTCTGGCTGGGAGATTTTTTCCAGAGACCTGTGGCCATGAATCAATTCCGGGATTCTAGATACACTTGTAAAAAGGGAAACCAGGCAGAATTCAACCTCAAGCCTACAAAAGCTTCTGGTAGGTTTTAAAGTCTATTCTAACTGGAATGAAGAGGGGGGTCATGCAACTCTAAACTAGGCCAAATTTATCTATGAGGAGATGATGCCTTTTAGTTAAAAAATAAATTGGGGTAGGGAGAAAAACTTCACAACTCGGGCAGCACCTGTGACTCAGCGAGTAGGGCACCTGCCCCATATACCGAGGGTGGCAGGTTCAAACTTGGCCCTGGCTAAACTGCAAAACAAAAAACTAGCCGGGCATTGTGGTGGGCGCCTGTGGTTCCAGCTACTCAGGAGGCTGAGGCAAGAGAATCACCTAAGTCCAGGAGCTGGAGGTTGCTATGAGCTGGGTGACGCCACGACAGTCTACCAAGGGTCATAGAGTGCGACTCTGTCTCTACAAAAAAAAAAAAAAAAAAAATTCACAACTAATCTGGCACTTTGAAATAAATTTTGAGAATATATATGTCATATATATAGTACATATAGTGTATACATTCATGACATTCATGAGCATATGTACAGCATACCAAAATGCATCATTATTATCATTATCATTATTATTATTAACCTACCTGAGTTTTAGGGTGACTCTTCATCGTCTGTACTCACAGATTAAAAAATCCCAGTTCTTACTCCTTTCTTCTCCATCTTTAGAAGTTCCTGCTGCATGTTTCCCAGTTATTTCATAGTTCCTAACTTTGCTTAAAAGCACTTCTAATTCCTCACATTGAAAAGTGGATTGCAAATGAAGTTGAATATGGAAGTTTTGTACCAAGAAAGCTAATGCCCCCTTTTTCCCCCTTAATGAATGCCAAAATCATCACAGACTCAAGGCTCATGAATAATGTATATCGTCCAATTAAGTGCAAATGCTGTTCAGTTCTTGCAACTGGAACGTAATGCCAGTTCTGGACTTAGAATGGGCACTGAGGCTGGGGTTAGGAGGAGGGAGAGGGGAGGGTTGTGTGATTGTGTGTGTGTGTCTGATAGCTAAGCCCTGGCAACCTGTAGCATGCTCGTTACATCCTGGGAGTTAAACTTCCCAAGCTTGGGGCCATAGAGAAATATAAGAGCTTTTCAACCATAAATAGAACTCATCTTAAATGTCTAAATCTCCAAACCTGCTCCTTAGCAGCCTCAGAGCTCCTTCTTGTCACGCTGACTTCTGCTTGCCAAACTGTCATTCTAATTGGTCAGCAGGCTCCTCTGTCTCCCCAAGTGGGATTGCTTCCAAAGTGCAGCCTCCTCTCTAAAGAAGCTACAGTGGGGATTCCCTGGGTAGCTCATGTGGCTCTTTGGGTTTCAGAAAAGATGCCCTTCTTTACCACCAGATCCTGGCAAGCCTTTTAAGGCTGCTGAATTGGGAGTGTATTTTTGATCTTCTACTACAAACCACAGACCCAAGAAGAGGTGATAATCAAGTCACCCAGAGAGAGAATGACCATTTCAGATATCCGAGCTTCAGTGTCCTCATCAGAAAGGCAAGATGATAAACAACAGTGAGTCCTAGAGTGGCTGCATACACTCAAAGCAGCATCTTTTGTGCATACTGAAGCCCTGTGCAAAGGTTCATAATCCCCCTCTTTGCTCTGACTGTATAGACATCCTCGCTTACCAGCTTCATGACTGGTATCACGAACCTCCAGGGCTTGGGCTGGTCTGAGCCTGATTAATGTTGTTCATAAAAATATTTATCCATCAGGTTTTCCATTTGTAGCATTTAGTTATGCCAAATAACACAGCCAGCCAGTGGTTTCTTAGAATTATGCCGTCTAATAATGAATGCTGGAGACAGAATTTTTTTTTCTTTTTAGCCTGAAATCTCTTCTTATAACTCAGAGCTGATGAGTGCTGCCCTACATTTCTCGATGGATCCAATTTAACACCAGACGAAGCAGTGACTCAGACTAACTTAAATATCTCAAGACGAGTTTCACCTTTTCCTCTGAGGCCGTATCAGTTCAATTGCATAAGTGCAAATTTATTGAAAGTGGTTTGGTGCTTAGCTTTTCTCTATTGGCAGTAATGGAGTTTAAATTTATAGCAGGCTGATGAATTTCAGATAAGAGAACCATTACCTTACAACAACATTAAGGAAAAATATATAACTCCGATTGCTGAACCTCGAATACGTATTGTTTGAATGAGGGGAGATGGATGAGGTAGGCTGACATTTGCAAATGCAATTCCTTTCCATCCTCATGGTGCAAGCCCAGGAGTCTGAAAGCACTGCATATTCTAGAAAGGGCTTAGGGTCTATGCATTACAAGTGCATTATAACAAAATAGCAGGAGTGAGCTGTGGTCTATAGAAGAGGATTTTTCTTTCTCGTTAGTAACATCACTGGAGGTGTCTTTTGGCAATGTACCAAGGTCGCTATAGGACTCCGGTCATTCATTTGGCACTTGTCACGTGCTTCTTGCATAAGGTTATTTTCCTTTTACTCCAAGGCTTTGTCTTGGCACAGGGTGAGACACTGGCAAGAATTGCACAAGGCCACAGGGAGGTGGAAAGAGGCCTGGTCTGCTTTATTCTCTCGAGGCTCCTGGTAGACGGGTCAAAAAGAGAGGAGAAATATTAAAATGGAATTATAAAAATGGTGTTAGGTTTTTAAGTCATTACATTGAAAGTATTCACTCTTTAAGTAAAAAAAAAAAAAGCAGTATCATTTGCTATGCACAAGATAATCACAAAATTGCTGAATTACTGATTACAGACAGTATTTTTCCATAAAGAAACCTAAGTTTCTGCTTGTGTGATGAACTTTATTTTTTCCCCAATTCTATCATGCATCTCAGCAATTGTGTGAATAACCTCATTTGGAGATAAAGTCAAAGTCCAAATGTGAAATCCTTTGTGGGTATGTGTGTCAAATACCATTTCTGTTTTCCCATTTTCACCTCATTCCCCTGTAGGCCATGGCCATCTCGATAAGATTTATTTTAAGTTTAAAAACAATAAGTATGTATCATTAACATACGACAGTGTAAGGTGATATATGTTAGTTAGCTTGATTTAATGATTCCACTGTATACATATATCAAAAATCACACCATAGCCCATCTATACCTGCAATTATTTGTTCGTAAGAATAGAATTTTTTTAAAAAAGAATAAGGATTCAAAACACAGTTTTGTTCTGGGGCGAGTTGCTTCTTTTTCCTCGAAGTTGTGCTCTTCGTCTGTAAGGTTCGCAGGTGTCCTCAGGGCTATGGTAGTTCAAGGTGAGACTCCAGACCCAAAGGCCAGAGTGTTTCCTTGGCACAAGAGGCATCATTTTTGCTGCTTTCAAAGTGGACAGCGGCTGCGCCAGCCTCCGGGAGCCTGTGCTGGTTTGGGGTCTTTTCTCAGTCCCAGGCCCCATCTCTTGCAGTCTGTGCGTGCAGGGTAAAATGGCCACAACTAGCCCCGATGACTAATGGGAGGAGAGAGCATGTCATTTCTATTCATCTCCCCGAGCTTCCTGAGAAGGGAGTGGCTGAAGAGATAAAGCCCTGAAGTTGCCTCTGTGGTGTTAGACACCAGAACCCTGACATTTCTTGGAGCACAGCACACAAGGCTCAGAAGGACAAAATTTATTGAGTCCTCTGGGTATTGACGCTACATGTGTGTGGGAGTCTCTGCAGGGCTCACACCCTCTGTTCTGGAGCTGCAGAGGAAGCCCAGCACTTAAAATGCACTTGGCTTTAAGGGAGAAACCTCAGTTTTCTGTAAATAATTAAGAGAGGGCTTTGTGTTGAATGAGACATTCATTTTGTGGTTATACACAAAGCAAACATGAAAGGAAAGTGGCTAAATTCGGCTGGCTAGTTATTTATTTGGAAGAGAACTGGCTATTAACTAAACTCAGCAAAGGGTGAGTCAATTTAAATAGGCAAACAACTTGACGTCTTGCCAGCAGTTTTCTTCGCCAACAAATGGCTCTTGGTGTGGCCCAGTCTTAGAGCGGTTGATACTGTCATTCTGGGATGAAGCAATTGACTATGGTTCTTTGTTGTCCGGTACAATAGAAGAGACACAGACTGATGTGGCCTTTAGTGGACAATAACATTTCAAAGGCAAGTTGCAGAACAGTGTCTGATCCTGGTCTGAGGATGTCAATTACAATTTTGTTTGGAGTCTTTGAGGCTCTATCAGTAACCACAACTTTTTCTTGTTTTGTTATGTTTTGTTTTAGTATGGATAATGGACACATATCGAATTACTAATAATAAAATTAAAAGTCATATTTTCATGCATTTATCCCCTGGACTAACTATTTGAAAGAGGAAAGAAAAATGAGAGATTATTTAGTTCAATGATTACTTTGATTTCTTTATTTTATAGATGAGGACACCGAGGACTGCAGAAATGACTCTCATGGCTTTTCTGGGCTACAAATTCCAGCCTCATTTCCTCTTTTTAGTGACATAGTTTACAGAAATTGACATAATGAAGCTTCTGATTTAGGAAGGACAGATTACTTTCTATGGTTCACTTTAATTTTTCTTAAAACTCATATGTATGATTAGAGCACTTTTAAATTTTTTCTGAAAAGCAGGAAATCGTAAGATTGATAAATAGTTTAATGTGAACCTGATGGCTTGATTAATTAATCACCAAGCTGAGGAACCACTACAATTCATATGTCAATTCAGACTATTTTCGGGAAATGATTCGAATCAATTGCTAATGAAATTGAGAAATTTAGGAGCCGCTTTCTGACTCCCAAATGACAGGACTCATATTTAACTCAAGAGATGTGACAGTTAATGACAACATAAAAATGCTATGAATTATTTTCCAGATCATGGGAAAATTACAGTATCTTCCCCATTGAAATAGCTCTTAGCTCATCAGCATGAAAATAAACAGCCTTAATCACATGCTAAGAAATCTATGATGCTGTTTAAAACCCAGGATCTTTTTGAAACAAACAAAGACCCCAATCCTCAGGAATTATGGTGACATTTCCTAACCTCTTCCATAACACAGAGTGATAAAAGAACTTTATGTGACTGATATTAAACCTCAAATCCTAGGGAAAAAAAAAATTGTGAATGGCAATCTAATTACTTCAAACCCTTAAAATAGGTAGAGTTTAATTTTTCTTTTCTGCTATAATGCATAGGCCTAGTTTTCCAGCTCTTCTTATGTTTAAAAGGAATTGCTTTGTATATATTTATGTAACTTTTCATTCCCAGCTAGACTTTTTAATTAATTTAAAGTTACATCTACATCTAACAAGACAGTTATTGTATGTTAATGAAATATCAATGGAAAGTGCACTGATCAATATTTAATCTAATTAAGGTGTTTACAAGGCAATATTACTATGTAATTAACTCAAACTAGCATAAGTAATCCATGCATGTTTAAATTTTTATTAATATATTTGTTAAGAATTTTTAGGTCATGCTGTTTTACAGGCTTACTTAAGAGACATAAAATTAAAATGTTTGTCAAGATGCTACTGGAATAACTATTAAATGTGGCTCTTAATCATCTTAACAGTCCTTAAGGTTCCTGCACAGTTGTAATAGTCTCAGTAAGGATGAAAGATGATTTTGCCACAAACAAGAGTCCACATGTGAAACCTTTCTAGAATGGTCTTTTAATTTGTTTTAAGTTCCTATATAGCTTTGCAAAGATAATATAGGATACACGCAAGAACATTTTAAATATTTTCATTATTTTTAAGAACATTCTTTAAAGAGCCACATTTTTATTTTTTGGAGTAAATATCATTTAACACATATCTCCTAGGATTTTCGTACCATACCTTTACAAATTCCCTTGAAATTACGATTTGGGGCGTAAACTTGGGTGGGACAGCTCTTGTCTTAAACGAGAATGAGAATCAATTGTCATGACTTCAGGAACCCCAAATATACAAACTTATCATATGGGAAAGCTTTACAACGAGGATCCTAAATGCAAACTCAAGATCAGGCCATCATGCAAGGACGGTAACTCAGATGATGCCACACAACGTGCGTCTGCGCACATTGACATGAATGATTGGCCCAGGTTACAACGTCAAAGCTCGGTTTTAGAGTTATTGATCAGAAAGTTTGCAGTGTCTCACATTTCCCTAAATCCCTCAAGCAAATTCAGCTCCTGAACCAGAGAACCGTTACTTGAGTCTGTCCATGCTGTGTGCAAGGAGATGTGTGTGGAAAGTCTTTCAATGCTCCCTGTAGTTGTCGGAATACCCAATACACTAGGGGACTTTATTATACCAGTAAATATGAAGATGACTTTGGTGGTGGTTTATCTCCAAACGCGTCTGTTGCTTCTCTTAATTCTGCCCTTTTATGGTAGAAGGCGTATAGGAGTCACTGGGACAATTTATTGTCCTCTGCCATTCATGGTCTGTATATCTTGCCTGAGCGTTTGGGATGGCGTGCCTATGTTTTTATCTCTGTGAATGAAGAGAAGAGGGATAACCCAGACCCTGTGACCCCCACCATGCCAATGAGTGATGAGAACAACAGTTCAGCCATTGTATACCATGTACACAGCACAATGTCTTTTCCTCCACCTCTTTTGAGAAGAGCTGCAAATGCTGAAGATGAGAGTTAGGGAAGATTTTTTAAAAACACAGAAACGATGTAGAATGAAGATGCTCCAAATAGGAGTAAACTTTTAAAAACTTTCCCTGTGACTGTGTTAGAAATGAAACCATTGATAATGTGCATGACAAGCTAACGGGAACAAATGAGAATGATTACTTGGGGTGGCTCCTGTGGCTCAGGAGCCGGCCAGCCCCATATACCGGAGGTGGCAGGTTCAAACCCAGGCCCGGCCAAAAACCGCAAAAAAAAGAAAAGAAAATGATTACTTTAGCCTCTGGGTTTTCGTCATAGGACTATGAGAGTAGGTAATATTTTGAATCCACAATTCCTGTTGCATTACAAACTTTTCATAGCTAGACAGCTTTTAGGCCTAGGCGGCTGCTAAGGCAAATAAGGGAAAGATCACAAAAGCTTTTGTTCCACAGGCTCAATTCCAAACTCAGGACGGAGGGTTCTGCTCTCGACCTGGAGCCTGCAGGTAGCCTTCACCTGTGTGCGTGGGATGCGAGAAGGATCTGGCAGGTGGACCACAAAATCCCCTCTTCCTGTCTCCTCATAGAAATAGGGGGAGGAAAACCCTGGGATTTGTTTACTCACTTCACAGCAAAACTGAAATTTTAAAATTCCTTGGCCAATGAAGGAAAAATTAATGTTTTACTTCAAGAAAAAGAAACCAGGAAAAAAAAATGAGAAAAAGCTTTGATCTGGAATAAATAACACAGCTAGACTATTTAGGAGAGTCTCTTAGTTGAGTCACTTTTGATTGCAATGTAATAAACTTATTCTGATTGGTCTGTTATATTACCCTCAATTTTTCCTTCCAAAAGGAAAATGGCTTTGTTTTCCCGATCATTACCAAGCCTTTCTTCTTCTTTTTTTCTTTTTTCTTTCTTTTTTGTAGAGACAGATTTTCACTTTATCGCCCTCTGTAGAGAGCAGTGGTGTCACACAGCTCACAGCAACCTCCAACTTCTGGGCTTAGGCAATTCTCTTGCCTCAGACTCCCCAGTAGCTGGGACTACAGGCGCCCACCACAACGCCCAGCTATTTTTTGGTTGCAGTTTGGCAGGAGTGGGTTAGAACCTGCCACCCTCCGTATATGGGGCCAGCGCCCTACTCACTGAGCCACAGGCGTCACCCAAGCCTTTCTTTTTCATTATCTGCTATATCGAGGAAATAATTTTAATAGATAAAGTAGAAATAAGTTTTTCGATGTACAATTGTATGAGTTTGGCAAATATATATATGTGTGTGTGTGTGTATTCCTATGAAAACAAAAATCTAGATTTAGTACAATTTAATTACCTCCAAAAGTCTACTCTTGCTCTTTCGCAATCCAACTCCTTTCCCCCGGTCCGAGCTATCAGCAACCACTGAATTATTTGCTGTTATCATGGTTCTGCATTTTCTGGAATTTATTCCAATGGCAGCATATACTATGTAATCTTTTAGACTTGGCATAATGCTTTCAAGATTCATCACGTCATTGATTATTTCAATAGTTTGTACTTTCATGCTATTGAATAATATCTTTTGAACTAATATGCTACAGTATATTTATCAATTGATATGTCTTTGGTTTTTCCAGTTTTCAGCTATTATAATAAAGTGTATGTGACCATGTAGGCACAAGTCTTTTGACAGACACATTTTTCTTTCTCTTGAATAAATACTCAAGAGGGGATGCTAGGTCAATGATAAAAGTACACTTAATTTATTAGAAACTGTGATGTGTTTCTTTTTTTTAAACTGGCTAAGATGGTAAATTTTATGCCATAAGTTTTTACAACAATAAGAAGAATAAAAAGAAGTTATATGTTTCTTAACATACCAACAATGTATAGGGATCTGGCTACTTCACAACCTCACCAATACTTACTTAGATTGTTGACCTGTTTTTCAGATTTCCTATGGGATATATAATAGTATTCTATCCTGGTTTTAATTTCCATTTCCATTTTATAGAAATGTTTAGCATTTTTTCATGTTCTTAAATAGCTGCATACACTCTTTGGTAAGTATCTGTTTGAATTATTTTTCTTCTTTTTTTAAAAAAAATGCATTTTTATCAATATTCATTGTAAGAATCTTTTACTTATTTGAAACACTAATCTTTTATCTGATATGCTTTGCAAATTTCCTCCCAGTATATGATTTTTCTCTTCATTTTTTAAACTCTATGCATTTCTTTTCTTTTCTCTCTTTCTTTCTTTCTTTCTTTCTTTCTTTCTTTCTTTCTTTCTTTCTTTCTTTCTTTCTTTCTTTCTTTCTTGAATCAGAGTCTTATTCTGTCACTCTGGCTAGAGTGCTGTGGTGCCATAGCTCACAGCAACCTCAGACTCTTGGGCTCAAGTGATCCTATTGCCTCAGCCTCCCAAGTAGCTCGGACTTAAGGCATCTTCCACAATGCCTGGCCTGGCTAGTTTTTCTATTTTAGGTGGACATGAGATCTCGCTGTAGCTCAGGCTGGTCTTTAACTCCTGAGCTCAAATAGTCTATCCACCTTAGCCTCCCAGAGTGCTAGGATTACAGACAGGAGCTGCTGACCTCAGCAAAACACTGCACTTCCTAATTTTGATGAAGTCCACTTAACAGGTTTTTTAGTTTATGATTCATACTTTTTTGTGTGCTGTCATGAAGGTTTTACCTAACTCAAAGTCACAGGTCAAAAATATTTTCTCCATTAAGTTTTTCTAGAAATTGTATTCTTTTAGCTCTTAATTTTATTTCCATGACCCAGGACGATTAATTTATTATATATGGTGTGAGATAAGGGTTGAGGGTCATTTTTTTCCATATGGAGGTCTAGTTGTTTTAGCACTCTTAGTTGAAAAGAATTTTTTCCCCTGTTGAATTACCTTTGTTGAATCACGCTTGTTGAAAATCAGTTAACCATATAGATGTAAGACAATTTCTGGACATCCATTCTAGGCCATTAAACTATATGTCTATCTCATTGTTTTAATTACTATTGCTTCACAATAAGTCTTGCTAACAGCTTATGTACTCCAATGATTATCATTTTCAAAATAGTCTTGACCATTCTGACCTTTGCATGTCTATAAAAATTAGAGTCAGTTTGTCAATTTCTTTAAACATCCTGCTGAGACTTTGATTGAGATTAAGATTGCATTGGATCTATAGATGAATTTTGGAAGACTTAACATTATAACATTATACAGTCGTTAGAGGCATGAATACTATACAAGTCTATCATATTTTGTAGTTTTTAATATACAACTCTTATACAGACTGTCTTATACTTACCTATAAATATTTCATAGTGTGATATTGCAAATGGTATCATTTTAAATTGTAATATCCAACTGTTCGTTGTTAGTGTATAGAAATGTTCTCTTTAAATCCATATACTTTTTTTCTGGCTTTATGGTACTAGTTAAGACCTCCTATACAATATTAAATGAAAATAGTTACAGCAAACATTTGTGTTTGCTTCAGACCCTAAGAATAAAAGAGTCTTTCATCATTTTTGGTTTTTTTGTATCATATTTATAAATTTTTCTTCCTACAGCTGAGAGACATTTAAAGAGAAGTAAATGAAGCCGTGTACTGTATTCAGGGATCTGAAGCCTTAGTATTATTTAGATGTAAGTTCTCCCCAGATTGAACTATAGGTTCAATGCAATTGCAATCTAATTTCCAAGGCTTCTTGGTAGAAATTGAAAAGCTATTTCTGAAATTCCTATGAAAATTCAAAAAGCCTAGAATTGCTAAAACAACATTGAAAGAGCAGAGTTGGAGAACGAATACTACCTGATTTCCAGATTTATTATAAAGCTACAAAAACAAAAAATGTTTGATGTTAGAGTCAATATAGATGAACCAGAAACAAAATAGGTAAAATAGAAATGGACTCCCACATATATAATTAGTTGACTTTCAAAAAAGTAGAAAAACTCTTTAGTGGAGAATTAGGAGGCATTTCAACAAACTAGGAAAAAGTTGATATCAATATGCAAAAAATAAATTTTGATTCATATCATTAAATATTTACAAAAATTAAATCAAAGTAAATTCTAGACTTACATAGAATAATTCAACTATATAATTTCTAGAAGAAAATGTAGGAGAAAGGCCATCTTAGATATAATAATAAAGGGAGAAAATAATTTAGAAATTATTAGAAAATAAAATAAATTAGAAAATAATAATAAAGGGAGAATAATTAAATTTTTCATATTAGACTTCATCACAACTAAGAACTTCTGCTTTTTGAATAATGCTCTTGAAAGAATAAAGAGGTAAGCCACAGACTGGAAGAATATCTTTGCAAATAACATATATAGTAAATTACTCATACCCAGACTATATACATATATATACACGCATATGCATATATACACATATCCATACATACTTACACATTTACATATAAAAAGAAATAATGTAAAATATTACATGATAAAAAAATCAATTTTAAATATATGCAAACTATATAAGGGTAGAATGGAAGTACCAACATATATATGTAACAAATTTTTTAAAGGAAGAAATGGAATGAAAGAGAGCAATATTCAAAAAAATAACTAGTAAGCCTAAGTACTGAAGAAAGACAAGTAAAAGGGATGGCTGACCAGGGCTAAAATGCACATAACAAGGACACCACTAGTATTATATTGACATAGATACCCTTGGAGTATTAACAGCAAAGAGAAAATTGTAGTCCCCATCAAGAGGGAGACCTTTACCAACTGCAGCGATTGCTATCAATTTTCTGTCCTGTTTTGTAGTTTTAAATGTGATGATTAGAAAACAAGAGTTGATGTCTACCTAAAAGCAACCTTACACCAACAGATGCCAAATGGTGGGAGTATAGACACTTCAGGTTCCTCGCCTTCAGAGTGGGACCTGTTGAGGGAAACTAAGCCCCATTTGCCCACAGTGGTGATGAACTTGATCGTTCATACTTTCTTGGGCTTCCTTCCCTTCTCCTTCTCACTTTCTTACCAGTGTTTCCTGAGATCATCTCCCCAATAAACTATTTATTTTTATATCTTTGCCTCAGAAACTGTTCTGAGAATTTAGATATACTAGGTTGGTCATCAGAAATATTAGACATAGGAGATGATGAGTAATGTCTTAAAAGTGCGGAAGACAATACTTTGATTCTAGAATTCTGTACCCACACATCTTGTCATTTGAGGGAGATTTCGTCTCAGAAGTTCTAAAAATTATAGACTGCGTCTGAAAACAACTACAGAGGAAAAACTACATCAGGAAAGAAAACAAACCCAGAAATAGGCAGTAATATGTGTGAAGAAATAATTAGCAGAGAGTGAGAACCACTTGTTGTTAGGTCTAAAGAAGTATTTATTCTGAAGAGAAAAGAATTTTAACAATGGTATGAACTAAAATCCAAGGCAGTGGTCCCCTGGGCATTGGTGGAGGCTAGGGGCAAAGCTGAGAAAAATGAGTGTGCTGTGAGTTTTACTTTGCTCTGGAGGAAACATAGTTACTAATTAACCGATTCCAAACTTTCAAAGAAATCAAAACTAGAACTAATTACAGAATTACCTCACATAGGGATTGCTTAGTTAATGATGTTTTGCCATAATAGCTCTTGCAAAAATACACCATGTTCTGGACACAGCTTCTTTTCTTTTGTGGCATAATGGCTTTTTCACTTTTTAAGTGCATTTTTAATACACTAAGTAAATGCACTCTACAATGTGCCATTTCAATATTGCAGTTTCAAGCAAAGGCATATTTGACAATTTGCTAGATACCTTTTCTAGTCAGTATCACAGGGAACAAACTTAAACTACAAGTTATAGTTCAATGAACCTAAACATTTTATTTGTGAGTTTACGCCAAGTGAAATGGACAAAGAGAAGTTGCATCCTCACCCCTTCAGCCTGTTGAGTATGTACACTTTTTTGATGTGTTTCAATGTGCTTTTGGAGTTAGCCTTATGTCTCCTAAGTAAATGTTTTTCTGTTATTTGATTTTATTTATAAGACTTTAAGTGAATGATACAGCCTGAACTCAAAATGTTTATAAAGAAAGAGGGGCAGAATGGTGAATGATCCTCTCAAGAGACACTCCCTTCCTACTCTCTTCCACCAACTCCACTCTTCCTCCTTCGGAAAATACAATAAATCTACATTATATTATGTACTTGTTGGTTCTTAGATTATTGCTCACATCTTACATTAATTTGTTTAATTGTTCAATTTATATACCTTCCTATTTGTGCAAAGTGTTTGGGTTTCTAGGGTTGAAATGGAGCACATATAAATTTTCCCATTAAAATTGATAGCAATTTAGCTCTGGCAAGGTAAGAAACTTGAAAATAATTATTCCTATCATTACAACAAAAAACGTGGCCAACTGAAAATCTAAACCGAGGTTCCAGCGTAAACTGCCACTCTAATATCTGAGAGACAGGTGCATTCAGAGAGATACCACACCAGGGATTCGCTCACCTAGAAAAGAAGCAAATGGAAACTGTAGGTTGTAGAATCACTTATTGTTCTACTAATTTTGAGAAATTGCTAACTAGTTTGTGACAAATTCCTAGGTGCTGAAACTAAAGGAGAATCCTCACATTTTCCGGAGATTTCCATAAGGAACCCCACCAGGTTCTCATAGGGAGGATACCAGGAAAATCTCTTGTGTCTCTTACAAGGGGAAGAAAAGAACCCAGGAAGCATAAGTCTCCCTTTTCCTTCTCTGTTGAAAGGCTTATTCTTCAAGGAGAAATATTTCATCATAAAATAATATGTAAACCTTTCTGAAAGCAAGGAAGTGAATTTTTCTTCCCTCTGCCCTTTCTTTTAGCTTTGAAGAGATGGCAGAGGGAAGAAAATTTAATATTTTAGTTTGTTCCAAAAAGAACAAACAGCAAACAAACAAACAATAAAACAAAGTTCACAGGAGACAGACCTTTATGGAAATCCATTGAGAACTTGGTAGTCAGGGAAGGTGGCTTCTATGCCCCTGAAGTAAGGAGAAAAACATTTGTAAAGACAAAGGTCCACCAAAAGACTGACACTGCTTTCCTTTCCCATACTCAATGCCTGGCCAACAAACCTTCAGTATAGTAACAGGATTTCAGCTGCAAATCTGTGAGATACAAACTCACTCTGAGGAGTAAAACTAAGAGAAGCCTTAACACCAACAGAAGAAATAGGAAAGAAATGGTACCAGAAAAATTTGAACTCTAAGGTACCAAAAGGTACAACATGAAATACAGCCCAACTCATAGGCAAATTTACAAAAATCCTCCCCCCAAAGACACATTGACCTCAATGGCTACTACTAATACCATGTGTAGACTTTCAATCAGGGGGAAAAAAATGCCTGAAGAAATAAAGAATCATCAGATGCCAATTCCAACATGACACAGAATTAGAATTCGTAGATAAGGAATTTAAAATGATTATGACTAATTTGCTAAGGGCCCTAATGAAAAAAAATATACACGAATAAATGAGTAATTAAAGCAAAGAGGTAGACATTTTAAAAAAAGTTGAAAGGAAATATTAGAAATCAAAAGCACAGTGACAGACATAAAAGAGATTTTCAACTGACTCATTACTATACTCAACACAATCAAGAAAAAAAAATCAGTGAACTTGAACATAAGAACATAGCAACTTTCCAACTTGAAAAATGAACAAACCAGAACATAATATTCAAGACTGTGTGGAGACGTACACAGCTTAAACACCAGAGAGAAGAGAGAACAGGGAAGAAGAAGAAATACTTGAAGTAATAATGGCTGAAATTTTATAAAAATGAATGACAGATATCAAAACACATGACCAAGAAACTCAGAGAACACCGAGCAAGATAAATACCAAAGACACATTAAAGCATAGTGTATCCAACCATAGGAAGGAAAGATAAGGAGGAAACCTGTAAACAAATCAGATAAGTAAATATCTTCCCTATATAGAAACAAGAGTAAGAATAGAATAGTCGTCTTCATCAGAATCTGTGCATACAAAAAGAGAATGCAATGAAATATTTAAAGTGTTAAAAAAATTGCTGTCAACACAGACTTCTATATCCAGCATAATTATTCTTTAAAAGTAAAAGAAGAAGGTCAGAAATTTGGATCTACATAAAGAAAGGAAGAGTGTCAGAGAAGGATTAAATGAAGGTACAAATA
The DNA here is from genome assembly GCA_963573935.1 of Arctocebus calabarensis. Classification (NCBI taxonomy): domain Eukaryota; kingdom Metazoa; phylum Chordata; class Mammalia; order Primates; family Lorisidae; genus Arctocebus; species Arctocebus calabarensis. The sequence goes on along the minus strand of CAUYON010140273.1, from coordinate 2,531 downwards.
AAATATTTTATTACCCAGTTCATCTAGAAGAAAACTGTTTTATTAAAGCCATAATAGTAATAATGTATTAAGTTATTATAGCATATGGATAAGTGAAATATATTCGCAACATTTTACGAAGGATGGACAGAGAACTTGGTACTATACATGATGCGTTAATAGTATAGTGTTACTTGAAAGTGGGCTTAGATTATTTACAATGCATATTATTTTGTGAAGTCTAAGGCAGTTACTAAGAACATCATTAAAGGGTGGTGCACAGAGAGAGACGGCAAAATAGAATCATATAAAATGTTCACTTAAAACCAGAGAACGTAGAGAAACAGGGAATAGAAAAAGAAGCAACAAATGTAACAACTAGAAAACATAAAAATGTTAGACTTTAATATGACTATATCAATAACACTTTAAATTTAAATGGGCTAAATACAACAATTAAAAATTAGAGATTGTCAGATCACAGAAAGAAACATAATTATATGCCATCTAGAAGAAACTCACTTTAAATGTAAAGTTAATTTAGATGAAATGGGCTAATGTTGAATGACATAAACTACCGTACCTCACTCAAGGAGAAATAGATCATCTGACTAGTACTGTAACTACTAAAGAAATTGAAGTCATAGCTGACAACCTTCCAAAACTAAATCTACTGACTTTGGATGGTTTTAGTGGTGAATTGTATGTAATATTTAAAAAAAAATGATATCATTTCTTCACAATTTCTTCAATAAAATAAAAGAAGAAGGAATACTTCCCAACTCATTTTGTTAGACCACAACAATCCTAATATGAAAACCAGGTAAAGACATTATAAGAAAGGAAGTTATAGACTGAAATATCTGATAAACATAGATAAAAATATTTTTACCAAAATTCTAGTTGACTGACTCCAGACATATATAAAAAAATGATACATTGCTGAAAACTGGGATTTATTTAAGGAAGGTTGTTCAAAGTTGGTTCAACATCACAAATTAATCAATGTCATTCACTATACAAACAGACTGACTAAGAAAAATATTGTCATATCACTACATGTTTGATAAAATTCAACACTGATTTATGATTTGCCCCCCCCAAAAAAAGTCTAGAATAAAAGAAACTTCCTTAACCTACTAAAAAGTATATTAAAGAATGCAGGAGCAAAATGTATGGAAAAATGAATGTTTTCTTCCTCAGTTTTGGAACTGAGCATGGATGTCATTTCTCACCACATTTTTTCAACAATATATTGGAAATCCTAGGTGGTAAAATAAGACAAGAAAAGTAAAGTTATACAGATTGGAAAGGAAGAAACAAAACTGCCTTTGTTACATTACAGATGACATGATATCTATGTAGAAAACCCTAAAGATTCAACATAAAACAGGCCAACAAACAAAAAAACCTTGAAACTGGTTAATGAGTACAGCAAGGTCATAGGATACAAGTTCTGTACATAAAACATCAATTGCTTTTCTATATATTAGCAAATGAATAGTTGGAATTAAAAAATTTTTAAATACTACTTACAGTATCACAAAAAATGAACTACTTAAATATAAATCTGCAAAGTATGTCTAGGATCTGTATCTTGAATGCTACAAACACTGATAAAAGAACATTTTTAAAGGTTAAGTAAATGAAACTTACAGTCATGCATTGGAAAACATATAAATTTTTAAGATGTCAGTTTTTCCCGCCTTGATCCATACAGTCGACTCAATCCAAATCCAAATCCCAGGAAGCTTATTCTAAAATTTATATGGAAAAGCAATAAGACCTAAAATGGCGGGTGGTGCCTGTGGCTCAGTGGGTAGGGTGCTGCCCATTATACCAAGGGTGGTGGGTTCAAACCCTGCCCCAGCCAAATTGCAACAAAAAATAGCCAAGTATTGTGGCAGGCACCTGTAGTCTCAGTTATTCGGGAGGCTGAGGCAAGAGACTCAGCTAAGCCCAAGAACTAGAAGTTGCTGTGAGCTGCAATGCCACAGCACTCTACTAAGGGCAATAAAGTGAGACTCTGTTTCTAAAAAAAAAAAAAAGCTGAATAGAATTCCATGGTATACATATACCACAATTTATTAATCCATTCATGGGTCGATGGGCACTTGGGCTTCTTCCATGACTTGGCAATTATGAATTGAACTGGAAAATATTCTTCTTAGTAAAGTATCTCAGGAATGGAAAAAATATATATCCAATGTACTCAGTATTACTATGAAACCAATTTATAATCACTCACACTTGCATATGAAAAATGAATCACAACTATAGCCTAGAATGAAGAAGGGAAGGAGAAGGAGAGGGGAAGGGAGGGGGGTGGGTTGATGGAGTGTTCGTAGGGGGACCACACCTATGGAGCATATTGCAAGCACAAGTTGGATTTATCAGGTGTAGATCATAAATGTCTTAACGCTGTAGTTTGGTAAATGAGGTGAAGGCTGTGTTGATTAGTAGGATGTAAGCACTCCAATTTGTACAAATAATCAACATATTGAATCCCATAATGGCATAAATGTATTCATGATCTATGTACAAATGACTTA
>CAUYON010140272.1:0-21736 GCA_963573935.1 Arctocebus calabarensis | reverse complement strand
ATCAAAATAAATGATACATTGGGAAACAAGGTAAAATTAATGGAATCTCTTTTACTTAGGTTAAAAAATGTGGCTGATATTTTGGGGGCAAAACACGATTGTAAGAGGGACTTTACCGAACAAATGCAACCAGTGTAACATGGTTTCGTGTACCCTTAATGAATCCCCAACAATAAAAAAAAAATGTGCCTGATAATACACAATTAGAGCACGCCCAAAATAATAGCATTCATATGAAAAAAAACACATTATTTGCATGATGCAAATGTATAGTTAATATGCTAAAAACATTAAATTACATGTGTTTTTTATAAAATGTGCTCAAATAAAAAATGCCATGGTGTTATATGTCAAGAGAGAGATTAAAACTTACGTCCATTTTACAGAATCATTTTAAATTATTCTGTGCTTTTCCAGAGCACAGGGCCTGAAACTTGCCATAGCAAGAGAGTAACCCTTTGAGAAATGGTGGGAGGAATCCATGCAATGCCTGATACAGAAGGCTGATGAGACTCAAGTCTCTCTATGGTGAAACTTTGATTATTGGGTAAATCAGCCATGGTTAAAAAAAAAAAAAGCTCAGGGAAGTTAATGAGAGAAGACAGGTAGAATCTTTGCATTTCCAGTCATCAAAGGTAGAACTTATGAAACATTTTCTTTTTTAGAAAAGATCTCTCTCGAGGACCTAGGATGTTGATTTTATTTGCTCTCTTTAAAAGAGCAAGAAAGAAATGGGTAATATATTATCACAGATATCTTGCTTTTCACTGTGGAAACAGCAATTCAGCTTGATTCAAGTAGTCATGTACACAAATACAATAGATCAAAGATTATTCAAATAAAATATTCTAAAGCCTCAAGTTAGAAGCTCATTTTTTAAATTGTTCAAAGTCTAATTGCTGCTTATCATCTAAATGTAGGCTTAGTGTTTCTTGACTGATGCGAAAGCAAGTCAGTGGAGTTTGTTTCTGTAATCGTTACTCTTTAATGTTGTGTTGAAAAAAAAAGAAAAGATTAAATTTGACTGAGATAAAAAGGTGTAAAGAGGATCATATAAATATTTATTGTTTTTCCGTTACTGGCAACATTAACCAGAAAGTAGCCAAAGGCTTTTTAGTTTTTAATTTCTCTACAACACAGCGTGTGTCTGAGTGAGCTGTCTCTGCCTTCTCAATGTGCTTTCGTCAGGATTAGGAATACTCATTGATCCCCTCAATTATTAGAGCAGGTTATGGCTTTGGACTAAGATTAGACTTTTCTCTCTCCATCTGTCCCCCTTGCTTTTTAATCACTCTAATGCATTTTGCTCAAATTATTTATCTGGCTAAAATTTTCTGTAAAATTCATTAGTCTTTACTAACACTATACTGACTTTTAGCATTTTAAACACTTCACTGGTAAGCATATTTAAAATTTTTACCTCTACAATTACATTTTTCAGAAAAATAAGTCACAAAGCATGTCAAATAAAAAATTATTACTATTATTGCTATTTTTTGGAACAGAGTCTCACTTTGTCTCCCTCAAGCAGAATGCCATGGCTTGAGCTCACGAGTCGAAACCAGCCTGAGCCAGAGTGAGACCCCATCTCTAAAGTTTTGTTTTTCGTTATCAAAACCATTAATCTTACAAGAGTCAATCACATGTCTCAAAAGTCTGAAAGCACTCTTTAATTAGGATGTGCTGAGAATAAAATTCAGTTTACATCTTTATGTAGGAGTTTTACCATCCTCTTAGATTTTCTTCAGCACACATGGATTACATTTTTCACTTAAAATTTTGCATTGTTCAGATAGAAAAACACTCTGCAGCTAAAGTTTCAGTCTAAAAATAAAAGTTAAAATTAAATCAGTAGAGTAAATGAACCAATAAGTACCATCAGGCATATTACTAAATTGGCTCTTTTAAATTGATTGTCTCATTGCAGATCTTTGTATCATATGTAGAATGAATTAAAGGTGTGAGAATCTAGTGTAAAATGTGCAATTCATACATATTACCTCTTTAAGAAGAAATTTTAGCCTGTAGTCCCAGCTACAGGGAGGCTGAGGTACAAGAATGGCTTAAGCCCAAGAGTTTGAGGTTGCTGTGAGTTGTGATGTCACAGAACTCTACCAACGGCAGCAGTGAGACTCTGTCTCAAAAAAAGAAAAAAGAAAGAAAGAAAGAAAAGAAAAGAAAAAAAAAATTAAAGAATTTTAGATATTAAGAATCTCGTATCATTTTATTTTTATTTAGGAATAATCGTCAGGGCCCAGGACTGGCCAGGTCTCTGGCCCTGGCCTAACAAATTGTCCAGACGCGGACTGCTGTGCTTCCTTGCTTGGGATCAATTCCCCTTCCATGCCAGGGCCAATTCCTCTTAGCAGATGAGAGAGAGAGAGAGAGAGAGAGAGAGAGAGAAGACACAGTCCTTGAGGGAGAGAAACAGTCTTTTTTTCTTTTTTAATTAAGTCATATATATGTAGATTATGAATACATTTATGCCTTTGTGGGAGTCAATGTGTTGATTATTTGATTGGAGTGCTTACATCCTACTAATTAACAAAGCTTTCACCTCATTTACTTAATCACAGTGTTAAGAGATATGTGTACTTGGGCGGCTCCTGTGGCTCAGCGAGTAGGGCGCCGGCCCCATATACCGAAGGTGGCGGGTTCAAGCCCGGCCTCGGCCGAACTGCAAAACAAAAAAGTAGCCGGGTGCTGTGGCAGGCGCCTGTAGTCCCAGCTACTAGGGAGGCTGAGGCAAGAGAATCGCTTAAGCTCAAGAGCTGGAGGTTGCTGTGAGCAGTGTGACGCCACGGCACTCTACCCAGGGCGATAAAGTGAGACTCTGTCTCTACAAAAAAAAAGAAAAATTATTATCATTTTAAGTCTGGAAATAAAACGTGGAACAATTTTTTAAAGTCTTTGGCTATCAGTGTGGAAGAGGCCACCATGTCATTCCAAGGGATGTTCTTGGCTTCTTGAAGAATTGGCTGTCCCCGAGAGAGAGCCTCCAGCAGCCATCACATGGCACCCCTCAGTTCTGCCCCAATTTCAGACAATTCCAGGACAAACTCATCACTGGGACATTTTTGAATGGCCTGTTAGAGCCAGAAGCCAATTCACATGATTGAAAATGAACTATAAGTACTATTTTTTTCTCCCAAATAAACTGACATCAAGAATTAAATCAGCTCTAGAAGGTGAAGTTCATTCACTTTGCCCAGACAAGCCATTTTTTATGCTGGATAAATAGCTAAGAATAATAACTGGGTGACATTTCTTCTCTGGCTCAGTGAAGACCAGTCAGGGGAAGCCCCAGGTTGCTGGAGAAGGATTAGAGTTTATGGTGGATGGTTTGCTTCTTTGGGCTTCTAGCAACTGTACCTTCTTTCTTCTTTCTCTTCTCTTTTCCTCCTCCCTTTTCCCTCTTCCTTCTCCCTCTTTTCTCCTCCCCCTTTCCCTTCCTTTTCTGTCCCCCGTCCCCTTCCCCCTCCTTTTTTTCTTCTTCCTTTTTTTTTGGAGACAAACTCTCTGTTGCCTGGGTAGAGTACACTGATGTCATCATAGCTCACAGCAACCTCAAACTTCTGGGCTTAGAGGAGCCTCTTAACTCAGCTTCCTGAGTAACTGGGGCTTACAGGTATGCACCACAACACCTGGCTAAGTTTTCCATTTTTAGTGGAGATGAGTTCTTGCTCTTGCTCAGGCTGCTCTCGACTCCTAAGAACAAGTGATCCTCCTGCCCTGGCCTCCCAGAGTGCTAGGATTACAGGCGTGAGCCACTGCATGGCGTGGGCGTTCTTCTTCTTCACAGGGGAATCCCACAGCAGGTGCTGGCTGCCTGCTTCCTACTCAGAAGGAGAAGAGCCCCGTCAGATCACTGCTCACTGTGGTTAGGTGTGAAACATCAACAAGGCAACTGCTGTCTTTGGTTCTGAATTTCAGGACCCATATATTTTTGAATCTTTTAAGATGCAAACTGGCTCCACACTAACCCACTGGAAGCTGTGGGTGCTGTGGGGCAAGCCCTGGTCTGGGGGTTGGTGTACAGACCTGGAGTGACTCAGTTACTCACCAACTAACCTCCATGAGCCTCTGGTTTCCAAATTGGGGTCAATGCCCTTCTAGCACAAAGTGGAAATGCAAAGGGGACAAGAAGGGAGCCTATGAGATAACTGCAGTGGAGTCAGGAGTCCCGAGTCCAGCCCCGTCACTGGGGAAGGGCATGCTAAGCTTCTCCGGCAGGCTGCCCTGGAGTGACATCTTCTTGGCTCCCACCCAAGCCGGGTTCCCCAGCCAGGGAATATAATTCAGTGAGCTGCCAAACTGGAAAAGCCCTTCCAGCTAAGTACTTTTCTGCTCAGGCAACTGGAGTTGTTTCTGTTACTCCAAGCCCAGAATCTAACTGGTACAAAGTGAGGCTGGCTGGACATCACAATCTAGAGAACACACGGCACTCCATGGAGGAGGGCACACAGTGTCTAGGGGAGGTTACAGCCAATTAGAAGTTGTCCTCCCTGAGTCCCCTGAGCACCCCCCCCAACACCACCTAGGAGGGCACACGTGGGTAAAGGTAGGGGCTGGCTGTATGTGCCCATGCTTCTTCTTGGAAAGATAAAATAAGGTTTACCGTGGTACTAGGTCCAGGTCCCTGAACAAAGGTGTAGACCAGAGATTTCCCAGAGATTATGAGAGGTGCCTAGGAGTCTCCTAGACGCCTTCCTCTCCTCCACATCACCCACCTGACATCCTCTTGCAGCCCTGTCTATTGAGTTTCCTTGTGAATATCTGTGAAGTCCTTCCACCTGCCCACCCCTCATCCATTGCAAGCACTCATCCTTGCACCATCCTCCTCAGAGCCCCACAGATCCATCCTGGCCCTCCCATACCCACTCTCCACACATCAGCAGTGCTCCTTGAAACAGAAGTCTGGCCATCTCACCCTGCCTACGACCCTCCTTGATGTCCCCTGGCTCCTAGGACAAAGACCAAACCGCCTGGCGTGCTCTACGGGTTGCCTGGCCCGGCCCTCCTCCCCTCTTTCTGGCCTCAGCATGCAGCAGCTCTCTCTGCTCCTATTTTCAAGTTCACATCTCAATGGCTTTAAGCATATTCATGTTGTGCATCCATCTCCAGTATTGTCTTCATCTTCCCAAACGAAAACCCCACACCCAGTAAACACCAACTCCCCATCCACCTCCTCTAACCCCTGGCAGCCACTGTTTTACTTTCTGTCTCTTTTGGTTCCCTTAGCATAATGTCTTCAAGGTTTATCACATTGTAGCTTCTGTTAGAACTTTCTTCTTTTTCAAATCTGAATAATAGCCCATTGTATGTATATACCACATTTCGTTTATCCATCCGTCAGTGGACAATGAGGTTATTTTTACCATTTGGCAACTATGAATATGGTTGTAAAGATATCTGTTTTCCAAGGTGGCTGCACCATGGTACATTCCCAGCAGCAATGCACAAGAGTTCCGTTTTCTTCGCATCCTTGCCAGCACTTGTTTTGATTTGTTGTCATTTTTTGTAACAGCCATATACTAATGGGCCTGGAATGGGATCTCTTGATGATTTAATTTGCAGTTCCCTTATGACTAAAGATGCTGAGCATCTTCTACTGTACTTATTGGTTGTTTGTGTATTTTTGGAGAAATGCCTATTCAAGTCCTTTGCCCATTGTTTAATCAGGTTGTTTTGTTGTTGTTGCTGAGCTGTAGGAATCCTTTATATATTCTGGATATTAACCCCTTATTGGATCCATTCTTTTCTTTTCTTTTTTTGAGACAGAGCCTCAAGCTGTCACCCTGGATAGAGTGCCGTGGCATCACAGCTCACAGCAACCTCCAATTCCTGGGCTCAAGCAAGTCTGTTGCTTCTGCCTCCCAAGTAGCTGAGACTACAGGCACCTGCCACAACGCCAGGCCATTTTTTGGTTGCAGCCATCAGTGGTGTTTGGTGGGCCCAGGCTGGATTCGAACCCGCCAGCTCAGGTGTACATGGCTGGCGCCTTAGCCATAGGCACAGAGCCTAGATCCATTATTTTCAAGTTGACTTGCTTTAGCCACTTGTCCTTGCCCTGTTCCCTCCTGCCACAGCCCTTTGCACCTGCAGTCTCCTTGGCTGACATACTCTCCTCATTTTAGCATCTCAGATCACCCATCATCTTCTGAGGGAAGGTGTCCCCACCTCCTGGATTAGCATGAACACTGCCTAGGCCAGTGTCTTAGCACTTTTGTCTTTCCTCCGTATACTTGGCAATGGTCATTTATATAGCTATTTGATCATTGCCTTTCTCCCCCACTATTCTGTGAGCTCCTGAAGTAGACTTTTTTTGAGACACTGTCTCACTTTGTTGCCCTTGATAGAGTGCCATGGCATCATTGCTCACAGCAACCTCAAACTCTTGGGCTCAAGGAATCGTCTTGCCTCAACCTCCCGAATAGCTAGGACTACAGGTGCCCGCCATAATGCCCAGTTATTTTTTTCTAAGAGATGGGGTCTTGCTCTTGCTCAGGCTGGTCTCAAACTCCTGAGTTCATGCAATCTACCCAAATTAGTCTCCCAGATTGCTAGGACTACTGGCATGAGCCACTGCGCCCGGCCTTGGAGTAGATTGTATCTTCCTTCCACTGGGCCGTGACTTCTAGCATAATAGTAGATGTTTAATAAATGGTAATTGATGGAATGAATGAAACAGAGTGTCTTGTAAGGAAACTTTTTCCTAGGAAGAAGGGGAAATATTTGCTTCTTTTGGTTAAACCTCCAGATGAATACAGGAAGTCTGGTTGTTCACCTTTTGTCATATGATGGTGAACGGTCTCAGATGACTTACACAGGGCAGGTTAAATAACATAAATAAGCACAAAAATAGGGTGGGCGCCTGTGGTTTAAGTGGCTAAGGAGCTGGCAGAGGCAGGAGACTCGCTTGAGCCCGGGAATTGGAGGTTGCTGTGAGCTGTGATGCCACGACACTCTATCCAGGGTGACAGCTTGAGGCTCTATCTCAAAAAAATTAAAAAAAAAAATGGCTAGGCATTGTGGCAGGTGCCTATAGTCCCAGCTACTTGGGAGGCTGAGGCAAGAGAATCGCTTAAGCCCAGGAGTCGGAGGTTGCTGTGAGCTGTGATGCCACAGCACTCTACCCAGGGCAATAGCTTGAGGCGCTGTCTGAAAAAAAAAAAATAGGCACAAAATAACTCAAAGGAAATCTCCAGCTACACTGCATGCTCCTTAATAGTGTATCCAGGGAACCTCTCTGGACAGGCACTGAATTTACAGTTCCTTTAATCCAAATACCAATACCGAAATGTAAGGATCTCCCGATTTTTTTTTTTTTTTTTTGAGACAGAGCCTCAAGCTATCATCCTGGATAGTGTGCTGTGGCATCACAGCTCACAGCTACCTCCAATTCCTGGGCTCAAGCGAGTCTCTTGCCTCCGTCTCCCAAGTAGCTGGGACCACAGGCGCCCGTCACAACACCTGGTCATTTTTTTTGGTTGCAGCTGTCATTGTTGGGTGACCCGGGCTAGATTCGAACCCACCAGCTCAGGTGTACATGGCTGGCACCTTAGCCCGTTGAGCCACAGGCGCCGAGCCAGATCTCCCTATTTTTCTTTCAGTACATTAAACATATTATTTCACTGCCCTCTGCTTCCATTGTTTCTGATAAGAAGTTAGCTACTTAAACTCTTATTTAGGGTCTCAGAACATAGTAAACGCTCAGTCAATGTTTGCTAAATGGTTAATAGCTCCAAAGGAGGTTGTCAACTCTTACAACTCTCACAACATTCACATTTTAATCATTCATGTTTCTGGCTCGGCGCCTGTGGCTCAATGGGCTAAGGCGCCAGCCACGTACACTTGAGCTGGCGGGTTCGAATCCAGCCCAGGTCCGCCAAACAACAATGACGGCTGCAACCAAAAAATGGCCAGGTGTGGTGGTGGGCACCTGTGGTCCCAGCTATTTGGGAGGCGGAGGCAGGAGACTCGCTTGAGCCCAGGAGTTGGAGGTTGCTGTGAGCTGTGATGCTACAGCACTCTACCCAGGGTGATAGCTTGAGGCTCTGTCTCAAAAAAAAAAAAAAAAATCATTCATCTTTCGTTTAGAATCACTTAGCACTTAAATTAGAAGATCTGGCAATACCAAGTGTTGGCAACCTTAAGAATGCCGAACTCTCATATGCTCTGATGGAGAGCAAATTGACAGAACCACTTTAGAAAACTATTCAGATGGCTGGGCAGGCACAGCAGCTCACACCTGTAATCCTAGCACTTTGGAAGGCCAAGGTGGGAGGATTACTTGAAGCCAGGAATTAGAGACCAGTGTGTGCAAGAGCAAGACCCCATCTCTACAAAAAAATAGAAAAAAAATTAGCCCGGACTGGTGAGGTGGGCACCAAGTCCCCGCTACTTGGAAGGCTGAGGCAGGAGATTGCTGAGTGTAAGAGTTTGAGGTTGCTGTGAGCCATGATGATGCCATTGTACTCTCGCCAGAGAGACAGAGTGAGACCCAGTTTCTCAAAGGAAAAAAGTAAGCAGAAGAAGCCACTACAAAAGAGCTCATACTGTACGAATCCATTGCTGTAATGAGTGCAAAAACTAATCTGTGGTGTTGAAAATCAGGAGAGTGACTGCCCTTTGGTGGCAGTGTGGTCTTGTGTGGTCAGTCAAGAAAAATACATCCATTTGTCCACTTTTGATGTGAGCATTTTTCTTTATCAAACATCTGGTTATCTGCAATGATTCAAACAAATTAAGGGGTCAACAATGTGGATTCCATGTGGGTTGCTGGCTCAACCCCAGCAGACTCCTCCTCTGTATTGCGCTTGGTATAAAGATAGATTTTTGCAAGGGATGGGCCTGAATATAACAACTTCTCTTGCCTCCGTGTATGCTGACTCACACCCGTGCCTGGAGAACAGCTTGGGTGGTGAGGAGAAACATCAGTCTAGAATCACAAGATCTGAGGCGTGCTGGGCACTGGCTGTGTGACACTGAGCATATTCTTTTTTTTTTCTTTTTTTCGGTTTTTGGCTGGGGCTGGGTTTGAACCTGCCACCTCCTATATATGGCGCTGGAGCCCTACTCCTTTGAACCACAGTCGCCACTCTCAAGCACATTCTTTTAAAGCAGTGGTTCTCAACCTTCCTAATGCCACAACCCTTTAATATAATTGGGGGTCACCACAACATGAGGAACTGTATTAAAGGGTTGTGGCAAAAGCTTGAGAACCACTGCTTTAAAGGCTTCATATTGGATTAGGAGCCAAAGGTAATGCTCATTCATAGGCTCCTTGTTGGGATGAAGGGAGATGTGTGTAAAGACCATGGCATGGAACCTGGCACAATAATGAATACATGATTTTCTTTGAGGTTCTTGAGCCAATGATGCATCAGCTAGATGGTGGGGAGGAGGGTTTAGGGTTTAGTGGGAAGCAGAGCACATGGAAGGAGGGTGGTACTTCCTCAGGACTGCTTGCTTTTTGCACATCATTTGAAATGCGCTGTTTCTCCATTACAAAAATTACACACTGTGTACTCCAACTGCCTCCACTTTATCATAGAAGATACAGCAACATGCAAAATGAATCTGCTCTTGGGAGCTTGGCTGGTAACTTCCTGGTGGGGGGACAGTGAATGGAAGGGGGCATGCAAAGGAGGCTGCTGGGGGGATGGCCCAATTCTGTTTTGACCTAGTGCTGGCTGCACTAGTGAGTAAGGTTTTTTGTTTTTTTTTTGAGACAGAGCCTCAAGCTGTCACCCTGGATAGAGTGCTGTGGCATCACAGCTCACAGCAACCTCCAATTCCTGGGTTCAAGGGAGTCTCTTGCCTCTGCCTCCCAAGTAGCTGGAACTACAGGTGCCCGCCTCAAGGCCCAGCCATTTTTGGGTTGCAGCCGTCATTGTTGTTTGGCGGGCCCAGGCTGGATTCGAACCCACCAGCTCAGGTGTACGTGGCTGGCGCCTTAGCCTGTTGAGCCACAGGCACCGAGCCATGAGTAAGGTTTTTGAAAATTCATCAAGTTCAGTACTTTTTCATGTGCAGATTAAATAAGAACAGGTACGATTAGGTTACATTGTTTGCATTTGTCCAAGCTGTGGTTAAGCCCTTCACACAGGTGTGCTGTATACCCATATACTGTTCCTGATAGGTGAGAGCACACCAATCCTCCTCCTCCCCCTCCCCCCTTCTTGAATTCAAATGTGTGTGAGTCTTTCTCTCAGGTGCATAGTTGTTCACTTCGAGTTTCACATCAATATTGAGTACACTGGCTGCTTGCTCTTCCATTCTTATGATCTTCCATTCTTTACTTCTTCAAGCTCAATACTTAACATCTACTTTTTTTTTTTTTTTTTTTTTTTTGCAGTCTCAATATAAGGTTCAGGTCTAATTTTAACTTCGGTCTAAAAGATCTAAACTTAGAAGGATAAACATTAACTCCTGGGGTTCTGTGATGCAAATTCCAGGTCTGGGAATGAAAGGCCAGGAAGGGAGCCCCCTGTGCCACTGTGCTGCCAGCAGATGGCACTGGTTACAGAGAAGACTGGAGAGCTAGCGCTTTTCGCACCTTTGGGCTTTTTCTGCACAACCTAGGAGACAAACAGTTGAGCTAAAGTTTTCAAGACCAATAAATAAGTAAATAATAAGGAAAGAAAGAAAGAGTTAGTTCTCATGACACTCGTAGGCTAGACCTGTTGAAGGCCAACCGCTGTCCCTCCAGCAGCATGAGAATGATCTGGTGGCCAGGGTCATCCAGTTATGGTAAAATCTGGACAAAAATAAAGGGTAGCCAGTTTTGTAGTACAAGTGTGAGGATTAAAGGCCACCTTCAGGTGCTGGGGAAGAGGTTGGTGACCTGGAAAGAAACACATTTTGCAGAAAGTGAATTTTGCTCAGGAAAAGATAAAACAAACACTCGTTCCCCAAGCCTGAAAATAATACCTCCCTGGGATAGCTGTGGGCTTCTGATCTCATGTATACCCACTAAGGATTCCAGAGCCAGTAATGTGATTAACGCTGTCCTATCTCTGTGCAGAGATTGCTTCCCTTGACTTTGTCAGGTTATGTGTCTCAATTCCCTTGGAGTTGCTTTAAGTGTAGCCCTATCCCTTGGCTCCTTTTTTTGGTAACGGCTTTATTAAGGTAGAATTTGCATACCATACAATCCACACATTTAACATGTACAATTCAATGGCTTTTAGTCAATTTACAGGTATGTTGCTACCATTGTGACAATTTTAGAACATTTTCATCATCCTAAAAAGAAAACCTGGACCTATGACCACTTTCCCACTCCCATGATTGCCCCCAACCCCACCAATTGATTTTCTGACTTTTTGTCTCTTATGGATCCACCATTCTGAACATTCTATGTAAATAGAATCACACAGTAAATGTTCTTCTACAACTGGCTTCTTTCACTGGACATGAAGTTATCAAGGTTCATACATACAGTAGTGTGTCAGTGCTTTGTTCCTTTGTATGGCTGAGTAATATTCTATCATATGGAGGGACCACATTCTGTTTATCCAAATTCATTAGTTGATGCACGTTTGGTTTGTATCTAAGAAAATCAGAGCTGGAAACTAGTTGAAGTTGTAAAAACAGATTTTATTCAGGACTATTGCAATAAGGGGAAAGAGACTTCAGTGTAGAAAGGGCTCAGTTCTAAAGACAACTAGGAAAAATGGGGATTTATGCCTAAGGAATGAGAGACAAGTGCTGTTGGTGGATGGAAAATTACCAAGAGGGTAGGGTAATTCTTTGCTAAACTGAGCTGGGTTGGGGAATTGGTAAGATATGGAAGGGGGGGATCCTGGCTAAACTGGATAATGTAAAGACAGACACATAAATCCAAAGGTTGAGGCCTTTGGATTCAGAGAAGGCTGCCTTAAGCTTGGCCAAGGAGAGTCTTTTTTAGTTTTTCCACTTTTTGGTGCACCACGCCATGCAGTGGAGTGTGCGGGAAGGGTTGCAACCCTTTTGTAAGCTCCTTGCCCTCTCTCCTCTCTGATGCCCATCCTAGTCTCCATGGGCCGTTGCTCTGGATCCAGCCTAGAGCCCCTTCCCTTCCCAATGGGTCCTCCTGTCTCAAATGTTCATCCCCTCCACACTGCCAGAATGATTTGCCCAAAACATGAATCTGGTTACTTAACTCAGCTCAAATTTCCCAACGTTCTCCATCATGTGCCAAACAGAATAAATTCTAAATTTCACAGACTGGCCTTTATAGGCCTCATCTTTCCTCCACCTCTTGCTTCCCATTTCATACCCTGCCAGGGTATTTTCATACCCTGCCTTGTGATTCCCCAGTGACTGCAAATTTGCACTAGTAGCTCCCACTGTGTGACCAAAGGAACTCCTACACATCCCTTAAGTTCAGGCTTACATGTCTTTCTCCTCTCTGAAGTCTTCCTTTTTTGAAGGCTCCCTTCCCTGAACTCTCAAAGCACTGTTTTGACATCTTCGGTATAAGCTGTTATCTTTCTAGCTGGACTGTGTGCACTTTGGGAACAGAGTTTGGACTTTATTCCATTTCTCATATTTCCACGCCTAGAACAAGACCTTGCTTGGTGGAATGAGTAAAAGAATAAATGTTTTATGATCTGTGCTATCTAGTAAAGTAGCCACAAGCCACACGTGAAATGTAGTTGGTCCAATCTGAGATGAACTTTAAGTATAAAATACATGCTGGATTTCACCTACTTAGAGTGTGTGTGTGTATGAAAGTAAAATATATCATTGATAACTTTTTATACTGACTAAATCTTGGAAAAGTAATATTTTGCACATATTGGGGTAAATTAAATATATTACTAAAATTAATTTCACCAGTCCCTTTTTACACTTTTTTTTTTTTTTTTTTGAGACAGAGCCTCAAGCTGTCACCCTGGATAGAGTGCTGTGGCATCATAGCTCACAGCAACCTCCAACTCCTGGGCTCAAGCGAGTCTCCTGCCTCTGCCTCCCAAGTAGCTGGGACTACAGGTGCCCGCCACAACGCCCAGCTGTTTTTTGGTTGCAGCCGTGATTGTTGTTTTGTTTGGCGGGCTCGGGCTGGATTCGAACCCACCAGCTCAGGTGTACGTGGCTGGCGCCGAACCCCTTTTTACACTTTTTAACGTGGTAAGAAATTTTTTTTTTTTTTTTTGTAGAGACAGAGTCTCACTTTATCGCCCTCAGTAGAGTGCTGTGGCATCACTGTCCGCAGCAACCTCAAACTTTGGGGCTTAAGCGATTTGCTTGCCTCTGCCTCCCAAGTAGCTGGGACTACAGGCCTCCGCCACAAGCCCGGCTATTTTTAAGTTGTAGGTGTCTTTGTTTGGCAGGCCCGGGCTGGATTCGAACCTGCCAGCTCCGGTATATGTGGCTGGTGCCCTAGCCGCTTGAGCTACAGGCGCCGAGCCAGTACGAAAATTTTTAATCACTTATGTGCTGGTCTCCCAGCATCCTAATTGCCTCTCTCGGTCTGGGTAGACAGAAGAATCCTTTAAAATGCCAGTCGAATTGTACAAATCCTACTAGGCCCGACAACATTTAGATCCAGCCTGTTCCTTCATATGTCCCCCTGCTTTCTCGCCCATCTGGAACGCTCCCTCCCTGGCCCTGGACATGCTTGTTTGGCCTTTGCTAACCTCCCCGCCTAAAGGCATCATCCTGTAATCCTGTTGAGCATACGGTTGGTTTACTTCACAGCCCTGGGCATTTTGTGATTTATGGGCATCCGTCAGAACCAAAGCCCCTGAGCTCAGGGATAGTGAGAGCCTGTGAGCTTCACAGTTTTATGTACAGTCCCTAAACCCAATAAATAGTTGCGGAAAAAAGAACAAATGCACGCGGAGACAAGAAGGCACGTCTGCCTTTGCACTCAAGCCCTGGTGCTGCCGGATCGCACACACTGAGAACACAGCGTCCACCCTTGGGCCTGGGCTGCCAGTGACGTCACTAAGGCGGGTCACGTGCATCCCGAGGCCACGCCCCTCGCGTGACGCCGCGGGCCAAGGCTTCTCCGAACCGCCCCCGCCCCCGTATCGCCTCCTGACAGAAGCGCTACAGCCAGCTGCCGAGGCGGCTGGTTGTTGGTGTTGCGGCTGCCGCCGCGAGGCCGCGAGTCGGTGAGTCTCCTCGGCGTATTCGGAGACGGCCTCGCTCGGGACAACACCCCCACCTCCACTCCCTCCCCGAGAGCAGAGAATGAGCGCTCGCGCTCGTCGGGTCGGGGCGGCCCCGGGGCGCAGTGCCCCCTCCCCGCCCCCTCTGCCGGCCGACGCGGTGCAAGCCGGGCAGCGTAGTCCCCGCGCCGGCGTGCGGGGGCGCGCTCAGCTCCCAGAGGCCCCTGCGCGGGGGGTGTGCGTGTGGAGCCCCAGGCGCCGAGGGGCTCGTCCTGCGAGTGTCCGGCTGGCCGTGGGCGCCGGGACTGTCGAGGTAAAGCGGGCCGAGGGGCGGCGTGGCTGGGCCCGCCCCTGCCCTGGGTGCTGCTGGGGACTTCGTCGTGTGCGGTTGCGGGGCTGCTCGCCTCGAGTTTTCGGCTCAGAATGGCCGGCCCACTTGCTCTGGGTCCCGCTTGTCACGCCTCCGCTCGTTGTTCTGGTAGGGAAGGTTGTGGACAAACGTCAACTCCGTTGTTCCGCGGAAGATGGCGGGGGCTGTGTTCTCAAGGAGAGGGGCCAAGCAGTCCTGCCGAGCTCCGCGGTGACCTTGGTGGCGTCCCTCCCCCGCCCGGCTCCAACGTGTGGAAGTCGCGGGCGGCGGCGGGGCCAGGGGGTGGACCGGTGGCCTGAAAGCCGAGCCTCACGCCGTCCTGAACCTTGGTGTAGTTGGGTTCCCAGGGGCTTCTCCACAGGTGTCAGGTAGGATGGAGTGAAGGGCTGTAAGTTTCTCCAGATGTGGACTTAGGAGCCTCTGCGTCAGAACCACCCGGGGCCCGGTCCTGGGGTTCTGATTCAGCCGCTTTGGCGTGTGGCCCACAGTCTGTATTTAATAAGCTTCTCAGATAATTCCCAGGAGCACTTGGGGCTAAGAACCTCTATCCCAGAGTGAGGAGGATGGTGGGCCTGGGGTAGGCACGGTCACTTGCGTTTCTTCCAGGTTTGTGTGCGTTCTGGGGCCTGATGCTCGGAGGGGCAAGAAGGACCGCTCTCCCTGGTCTTGCTTCTTCCCTTGTGGCTGACCTAAGAATTGGATAGAGACTTGGCCTGCTCTGTCTTGCCCTCTGCCCTTAACCCGAAAGGTTATTCTTGGTCCAATTATGAAAAATTTGAAACATTCTGAAAAGTTGGAAGAATTTTACAGTGAACCACTGTCTAGAAAGTGCAGTTAACATGTTATTGTACCTCATCACATACCCACTTAACAGTCCATCTTATTTTTTGTTTGTTTTGCGTTTCAAAGTAAGTTACGGACATCAGTGTGGACATCAGTGTATTTTCCTCAAAGTTAGCATAAATTTCAGTAATTTCATTCTTAAGAATGCTTCTTGCTTTTGGGTTGGGGTGCTTTTTGCTTTTGTAATTATTGATTTTTAAGTAACAGAAATCCTAGGTATTTAGAAGTCTGTCTCTCAGCACTGAGGATTTGAAGGAGTTTGGAGGTTTTTCCATATGATGAGTTTCTGGAACCAGGGAAGAGCATTAGTTATGCTCTTACAAGGATTTAAAAACAGCCAGCCATGATTCTAGGGTCACTCTAAGGGCATAAACATGGAGTGTGTGATGTAAAATAATACTTCAGGGAACAAAACTGTTTTGAGAGGGAGCTAATGGAATGTGTCCTGAAGGCTAGGTTGTCCCAGCAGATCACATTGGCAATAATTGAAGTCATTGTCAACTTGCATGCTCTATATCGGTTCTTTAATCTGTAAGCTTGCCTAGTTTAAATCTCCTGGTTTGGTGTGTGTTTTATAAGCACAGGAGAACAGCGCTGTGGAGCACAGTTGGCAAGTTCATGGTGCTGATGAACTAGAAGCCATGGTTTTGAGTCCCTTGGGCCCAGATACTTTGTTCCATACAAACCGCAACTCCTCACCCTCATCATTTAGAAAGAGAAAAGGGAGATTAAGACTGTGAAAATTCATTTTCACTTTCAGAAACATTGTTCAAAGTGCAGGGACATGTTTTTACTCATAGAGGACAAGGGGAAATGTGGCAGTTAAAGTAATGGCATTTTATGTTACATCTCTGTCCTTAGTGTGGAGGATGTGCTAATGAGAAGGCAGCCAGCAGGGAGAGTTCTGCAGGGGTCCTTGGCCCTTAGTGGGGAGGCGAGAGAGGGAGCCAGGCTGGCAGTGGCGGCAGGAGGTTTCTTGTGCTCCTACAAGGGGACTTGGAAATAGATTGCACAAAATGGAAATGTACCTATTTCTAGGACCCCACAAAAGGCTTCTGCTTTTGTCTGTATTCAGTTAGCATTCATTCTTTCAGACTGATCCCTTGGGGGGGGGTGTGATAGTGGCTGCATTATAATATAGTGCGACAGGGGCTCTCCCTGGAGGGCCTACCCAGAGTTTAGTCACCACTTCTCCTACCAGGCAGCACTCTGGTAAGAATGGTGGCGTCCTTGGGCCAAGGGCTGCAGAGACTTGGAGTTGGCAGACTTAAGTTGGAGGCCCCTGTATGTCCCTTTGAAGCTGTGTGACAGGGTAGTTTCCTTCTGAGAGCTTTGCTTGATATGTCTGTAGTAGGTGAAGAGCTAGGTCTGCTGTTAGACCTGAAAAGATTGGGGTACCCTGACTGTAGACTAAAAACAACCTGACACCATGTGGTACAGGGTGAAAAGGTCCAATAATATGCCGATTCTTCCTATGAAAGTGGTTGCACTTTGTTACTTACTTTTTTTTTTTTTTTTTTTTGGTAATATTGGATCATTTTTCCAGAATACGTTTCTTGTCACCTTTTTGGTGCTCCTGATGTGTGGGAGTGTGAGTCTCTGCTTGGTCCATCGGTGATAATAGTACCAACTGTTCTTACTGCAGGAAAGTATAACGAGTGTTCGGAAAGAACTGGATGTGTTCAATAAACATGAGTTCAGTCTGAATTTAGATCTAGTTCCAGCATCTGGGTTTTTCCTTCAAGAAGAAACAGTGGCCAAGGCAGGTGGAAGTAGGTAGAGAAGGGTATAAGTATTGACTTGGGGGAGTTTGAGAATTCTAACACTTCTTATTTCAGGAAGAAAGTGAACTGGGTTGTTGCAGTTCTAATTAACACTGAGTACAATAGCCTTACAAGCGAGGGATGCAAAAGTATGGCCTTTGTATGTGCTTTGTTTCCACTTGTCATCCCAAGAAGGTAGTAGCACAAGCACAATTCCAGCTTAACTTGCCCAAGGTTGCCAAATACACTGCCACACCCAGCTTTCTGAAACAATGGGGCCTTTAGAGTGAGAGTAGTAGGGAACTCTGGTCCCATTGTGATTACTGCTCCATGGAGTTGACTGTGATACAAAAATGGTAATTTTCCTGTCTGGAGTTTTGGCCATAAACAAAGGCACTTTGATGAGGAGCTAGTGGAGTTCATCTCTGCTATGGTTGTATTCAGGCCCAGAGGCTGTGGTTACTGGGTCTTTGGGAAAGAATGACATAGGAGGTCCACTTAGGTTCACCCCAAATTGGATTTGTTTATTCAATAGACAAGTGCCAGGCACTGAACAGGGCCCAGCAATACACCGGGAGAGTCCCAATGTTCTCTCATGGGGAGAAAAGATGAAAGACAGAGTTCCAGGCAGGAGAATGCAGGAAAGGCCCAGGTTTGCTGCACAGTGGGGTGGGAGTGTGTTTGGAGGCTAGGGAAGGAGTCCACAGGAAAGCCATGTGGGGGCAAAGGGAGAATGCGATGGTTTAGAGAAACTCGAATTACAGTCTGGTGGAGCTGGAGTGAACTGGGGGACCTGACACAGTCCAAGTGGAGACTTCCCCTTCAGGCTTGACCATTAGATGAGATGCTGGATCTCAGAGCTTTTTTTTTTTTTTTTTTTTTAAGAGACGAGATCTTGCTTCTGCTCAGGCAGATCTTGAACTGGGGCATTCCACCTGCCTTGGCCTCCCAGAGTGCTGGGATTACAGGTGTGAGCCACTGCACCCAGGCTGAGAGGTTTTTGAACTATGGAGTTAGTAGGACTTGCTGACTGGTCAAAGTTTAAGACAAAAAGTCTGGAATTCTTCTCAGCCATCCAGTTTGGTGATGGGGTCTGAAGAACACAGCCCCTTCCCAGAGTGCTGGCCAGGCTGCGGTGCTCATCCACTTCCTATTCCTTATTTTTACCTGCTGCCTGGTGCTGTGGAGACCTGGAGTATATGTGGACCTCCTATGCCATTCTTAACCCAGAGACCCAGTCCCTGCCCTCCAGAAGCTATAGGTCTGGCGTGGACATTGAGCCATTGATCTCAGCTCTCTAATTCCCCACTGTGAGTGACTCTGTTGCCCAGACCTGGAGTCCCCTGCCTGAAGGGGCCTTCCTGACAGCCCTGAAGCCTCCCACAGCCTGCTCACAGACCTCCTCTTCTCTCCTGTCATAGAGTCACAGCCCCTGCTAGGCTATGACCTATGTATTTTTTGTAAATTCTTCTCAAGTGTCACTTGACTTCCCCTGAAATGTCTGCCGAACTAAGGAATCAAGAGAATTAGGGGTTTTTTTGAGACAGTCTCACTTTGTTGTTCCCAGTAGAATGCCATGGTGTCATAGCTCATTATCTCTAACTCTTGGGTTCAAGAGATTCTCATGCCTCAGCCTCCAAGTAGCTGGGACTACAGGCACCTGCCACAATGCCTGGGTAGTTTTAGAGATGGGGTCTTGGTCTAGCTCAGTCGATCCGCCCATGTTGGCCTCCCAAAGTGCTGGGATTACAGGTGTGAGCCACTGCCCCTGGCCTAAGAGTATTGTCTTTTCGGATGTGATGTTTGTTAAGGCTGGGATAGTTTAGATTGTCTGCGCTAGTAGCTGCTGTGGCATGAAAGAGACTGGGTCTAGTGGCTGCAAGCCCTGCTTATTCTGAGTCTGAGGAGAAGCAGCTATTGCACCTACTCAGAGACCAGGCCAGCAAGCAAGGCATGGTCAGTGCACAGCCTGAGAGGGGTGGCCAGAGGGCTCTGTGCCTGCTAGTGTCTCTGCCCTCTGCCCTTGCTTTCCTCTGTTGTGCTCTTGAGAGAGTGATAGGGCCCTGTAAGTTTGAGGTGGTCTCTCTATTGAATTAGCACATAGCTCAATCTGGGAAATTATGAAGAGAGAACGGAAAGGTCAGGTTGGCCCCAGGCTAGCTTCACCCACCCTTTCTTTCTGCACATGGCTTTTGAGCACGGATTAAGCACTCTGTAAGATCTGAAGAATCTGAATGGGTAAAGATGCTACCTGACTTAAGGGCGTTAAAGTTAATGGACAAAAACCAACGATTGGTATACCATGTGGTGAGGGCTATGATAGATGATTTGGCAAGACCAAAGAAAGAGTAAAGGTTTTCTGATAATTCTACGGACTTTCCCCCAAATTTGGAGATAGTAGTGGGACACAGTGTGCATTCCAAAGAATTCCTCTTCTCTTCTAAGGCAGTGGTTCTCAACTTTCCTAATGTTGCAACCCTTTAATACAGTTCCTGTGGGTCATGACCCACAGATTGAGAACCGCTGTTTTAAGGCAACCAAAAGTTAAAAATCAACCAACCATTCTACCATATAGGTGACATTATGTAGTCTTCAGAATAGTTCATCTAGATTATCATGCAGCCACAAAAGGTTTGTTCTTGCTTTATGTAACCTCTTCTGTGGGACAAACCTTGTGAGAGGGAGTCTTCAGATAACATGAATGTGCATCTCTCCCTTCAGCCCCCTTTTGTCCTCACAAAGTGGAGAACTAGTCAATATAAGTAGAGAAATCAGTGGTATCATGGGATAATGAGTGTAGGAGTTCAGTGCTTTAATTTATACTCAGTACTTTGCAAGTAATGCTCCGAAGGGAGAACAGAAGGACTGAAGTCTGATGCAGAGATTGCTCTAAAGTGCTATTGAACCCTCAGTTAGGATGGTGCCATGATTAAGAGCCTGAGATCTATAGTCAAGGTTTGCATCCTGATCCTCTAGCTTCGTGACTTTGAGTAAATTACTTAGTGTATCTACCTTGTAAGTCTGTAAAATGGGCATAATAAAATCTTGCCTCTTCAATAGCTGGGCATTGTGGCGGGCGCCAGTGGTCCCAGCTACTCGGGAGGCCGAGGCAAGAGAATCGCCTAAGCCCAGGAGTTGGAGGTTGCTGTGAGCTGTGTGATACCATAGCACTCTACTGAGGGCAATAAAGTGAGACTCTGTCTCTACAAAAAAAAAAAACCAAACTGGCTCACCTGTAAACCTGGAGAATCCTGCCCTGCTTAGGAGAGAAGGCTTGAGTGACCACTTCTCAGCTTTCAGATTCCCCAGGCCTTCTGTATTGCCTGAGGGTCAGGCCATAGTTTCTGTCCCCAGTGTGGCCAACATCAGGTGCTGTGTGTTTGCCTGCTGTGCATGCACTATAGTCACACTGTGACCCATTTGTCTGTGGTTCCAGGAAAATGACCAAAAAGGAACTATACATGGTGGAGGTGATGGCCGAGTGCTCTAAGACTCCCTACCTTTTTTAGCCATATATTTCACGTTAGGACTTTGGGGGACCCACATTAATACATGAAACAAAGTGCAGAAAATGGAGAACTATGAGACAAGCTATTGCCTGAGCCTTCCAAAATCCTCCCAGCTCAATCAGACCAAAAGTAGGCATCCCTTTCACTCTACAGGCAGAGGACCCACTCCTCTCCCACCTCAGGGGATGGGTCCTGCTCCGAAACCTTCTCTGGTGGGAATTTCAACCCGGCAGCGTTCAAGACTGTTTTTTTTTTTTTTTTTGAGACTGATTCTCACTATGTCACCCTTAATAGAGTGCCATGTCACAGTTCACAGCAACCTCCAGCTCTTGGGCTTAAGCGATTCTCTTGCCTCAGCTCCCAAGTAGCTGAGACTACAGGTGCCCACCACAATACCTGGCTATTTTTTGTTGTAGTTGTCAATTGTTGTTTGGCAGGCCTGGGCTGGGTTTGAACCCACCAGTCTTAGTGTACATGGCTAGTGCCCTAACCACTGAGCTATGGGCACTGAGCCTTGCATCCCTGATTCTTGTTCCTCCATGGCACACATTGCTGTGTGACATGATCTGTTTTACTTCTACATTTTACAGTACCCATCCCCAGAAGGTAAGTTCCATTAAAACAGGCATTGTTTTAATGTACCTGACACATAGTGGGTGCTAAATATTTTTTGGTTGAATAAAATTATATACTGTATCTACATGTTACACGTCAGTGGTCTTGTCCTATTAGCTAAACAGGTCCCCAGACTCAAGGGACCATTGTCTGTGTGCACTCCATCATTCCCTGAAGCATCAGGGTACTGTTTTGCATGCAGTGTTGAATTCTTATGCATGCTCAGTGAGTTAGGTTCTTGAGTCAGCTGGTAAGGCCTCATCTCGTCATGCTGCCTTTTTTTTTTTTTTTTTTTTTTTGAGACAGAGCCTCAAGCTGTCACCCTGTGTAGACTGCAATGGCATCACAGCTCACAGCAACCTCCAATTCCTGGGCTCCAAGCGAGTCTCTTGCCTCCGCCTCCCAAGTAGCTGGGACTACAGGCGCCCGCCACAATGCCTGGCCATTTTTTGGTTGTAGCCATCATTGTTGTTTGGCGGTCCCAGGCTGGATTTGAACCCGCAGCTCAGGTGTACGTGGCTGGCGCCTTAG
>CAUYON010140270.1:0-23412 GCA_963573935.1 Arctocebus calabarensis | reverse complement strand
TTATAGAATAATGTTTAAATATCATAATCATAATCACAGCTAATAGGTATTGACTTTTTGACAGCAAATAGAAAAGCTAGGATGAAAACACATGCTGCCAATTCCCTCGAGAGTATGTCTTTATATAGTGATCGGGAAAATACCATGAAGGCTATCTGTAACAGTACGATCAAAATATTTCTCAATGTATATGAATCGTGCCCTATGATTGCACCAATGTACATAATTATGATTCAATAAAATTATTAAAAAAAAAAGAAAAGAAAAACAAAGGCAAGAGTATCACTTGAGCCTGCGGGTTTGAGATTGCTGTGAAATATGATATGATGACATCACACACCGCGGTACTCTGCCAAGGGTGACGAAGTGAGACACTGTCTCAAAAAAAAAAAATTTACTTTACAAAAATTGGCAAGAGCTGTAATTTACTTCCCAAAAAACTGATTTTAATAAATAAAATCTATTCAAATATTTATTGGGGTAAAAAATAAATAAATATTTCTTTTGGTATCTTGCAATATTGAACTTCTCTGGACACCAAGGCTAAGTGAAACATTTTAATAGGAGAAGAAGTTAAAAAAGAAAGAACAAAGAGAACAAATACAGTAAAAATAAACTTTACAATTCAATGTAGCTGACATTAGCAAGAAGATTTGAACATACGTCAGAAAAGCTAGAATTATTTTAATTGAAGTCTCAGAGAGAGTGTAGCTTAGATTTCAAGTGAAATATTAAAACACTCAAGACTATTAAAATATATTTTTGAAAATATCTTTATAATAACTTGGTGTTTTCAATAATGTATTTGTTATTTGAATAAAAGCACTTAAATCCCCTGACAGTTAAAGCCTAACAATAGGACGACTGTGAACCACATAAAATTAGATTGTGAGAAAC
Organism: Arctocebus calabarensis; assembly: GCA_963573935.1. NCBI lineage: Eukaryota > Metazoa > Chordata > Mammalia > Primates > Lorisidae > Arctocebus > Arctocebus calabarensis. Next base: position 22,515 of record CAUYON010140270.1, on the reverse strand, counting down.
TGCTACTTTTCTATCTTTGGGGAATAAATACTTTTAACTCAAGATTCTTGCAATTAATTCTGGTAATAATAAATTGTTCAATGTAAGAGCTTTTACTACTGGGGATACATAAGGCTTTGCCCCTTTGAATTATTTTGTTTAGCTGCTTTTCATCATGTTCATTTTAAAATTCTTCTTGTGCTGAGGGTAAAAAGTTTCTAAAGGCAATTCATATGTACAAGATCAATTAAAGGTAATTGATGCTTCACGGTGGCCAACATAAATTAAAAGGTGTTTTGAAAAACCCTAACAGTGTGATGCATTAGAATCTTGGGTTTGTGTCATTAATATATTTTACTGTAATTTAATTTTATACAATAAATTTGAGAAAGACAACTATAAATAAGATTTTGCTTCAGTGCTGGGAAATAGAATAAGGTTCTGTTGACTTAACTCACTTTTATACTGTTTTAACTTTAATATAATATTAAAACAACTGCTTTATAGTCTAACTTAATTACTATATTCGAGGAATGTTTTATAAGTAAAAATAACTAAAAAGATTAATGTTATCCTCTTCAAATCCAATAATGGTGTTTCATGGTGTGGGACACTAAAGACATAGATCCCACTGCAGACAATAATGATCTTATTGTTTATAATAAACAAATATAATAAATATTAGCTATATGAAGTGGATTTTCAAAATTAACAGGACTGGTAACGTTAAAAATATTTTTAGGGTTGCTTTTTGTGTATTAAGTGCTTAAAAATATTAAATTACAAAGCTTATTAGCACACCTTAATTATTATGTCTTTATTGAATAAAATTGAAACATTTAAATTATATTCATTTTTTTCATTTAATTGTTACTGAAAAAGAATAGACATTGAGAACACATCAATATATTTTTTTAAATGTCACTGACATCTTTAAGTAACATTTTCTGTTACTCATGAGGGATTATATTTTCAAAATATATGCTTTTAGTATAAATTTTGTAATTAACACATAAGGTAAGGGTCTAATTGTGATGAAAATGATTATTTGCTGATAAATAGCCAGAGAAAAATCTCTCTAGGAGCATATTTGGAAGTTTCTTTTCCAACTATGAAAATTTATCTTTACATACATAATATATTAAATCGTGATGTGGACATTGAGGTTCTGTCTCACTTCTTGATTTAAACAAAATTGTACAAAACTTAAAGAGCACAGGACCAAGCCCGTGGAGAGGACTCACAGTTCTCTTTCTCTGGGGACTCCAGGAGCAATCACTCTGCTATCTTCAGGTAGCATTGGCAATATATGAAATCAAATTATTTAGGCTTTCGGAGGCTGATGGGCATATTCTGGACCAGTTACATTTCTGTCTGTTTCAGAGGGAAGAGAGGACTCCCTATCTGAGCTTCAGGGACATACTTTATACAGTTTTGTTTTTTGCCAAGCAATGTATTTAACACTTAAAACTATGGATTATAAATGCTCCTTATGTGATTAAAATTTCCCATTCTCTTTTCCTACAAGAACAGAAAAGCTCTCCCAACTAGTCTCTCGTGTTCAGAACATGAAAAGGAGCTCAGAAAATATTGAAGATACATATCTTTCGTCCTGCTTTCTTGCACTCCCTTAACGTATTTTGCTGTATTTAAGAAATGTTGACCTATTTCACTTCGGCAAGTTTTCCGGTGAAAGTTTTCCAATTGTCTCGTTCACCTAAGAAAAAAGGTATCCCTATATATAAAAAGTTCTCTTGCAGGTAAGATGATGCGGGGACGTTCGAGTTGACATTTTAGAAATTATTAGTGCATGTTGCTAGAACACCAACATTAATAATTCCAAGGCTTTAATTTAAATTTACTACTGTGCCCACTACCAGAAACTTAGATTTTCAAGGTCCAGGGATTGAATATTTTACTGAGGAGAGATGGCCAAGGTCGAGGGAAAAAGCATTAAAAAGGTTTTGTTTTGATGGTATTGCTTTAGTTTTTGCATATAATGTCATCCTCCCCGTTCTCTTCTTGGAATAGGGATGGCAGCATTAGAGTAGGTCTTCTCTTGGAAGTGGAAGACTGAAGGATAAGCTAATTTTGGCAAAATGTGTGATTATATGAAACAGAGAAGAGTATTATGCCGTTTGCTACCTGGGGTGTTGACTGCTGAGCCACCCGCCTTGAGACTTGGCTTGTGGAGGAAGCGTCCCAGGGACAATGCTTGCACAGGTATCAGGGAGGTGACTGTTCCTTCTACGTGTTCTTGGTTCTAAGGAGGTGAATGAGATGGATTGTGAGATGTCTTCCTGATGACAGGTCTCTATCCCATACGACATCTGTGCTACATGGTGGGAAAGAAACACAGTAAGCTGTAGGAGGAGAAAGACACAAGCACATTAGGAGAAGATGGGGTGAGGTCAACTGTTAAGTGTTGAGAAGTGTAAGATTAAATTTGCATCAGCCATACACTCTGTTGCTGATGACCAATGGGGTGAATATGACAGTCTACTCATTAGCTAGAGGTGCTGTTCAAAAATTTTACCACCAACACCTCGTATGGGGCACTTTCTCCTTTCCCTGTTTTATGCCCTAATATTGGAAGAGCAAGAGGCCAAGGGCTAACATGGAGAGTGCAGAAAAACATATCACAAAATTTCTTCTCTTTTAGACTCTGGGCCAATGCTATATCTTAGTGGAAGATGGTGATACTTTGAATCAAAGAAAGTTAAAATGTTGAGATAGACAGGTTTAAGTATTAATAGTAAAAAGTAACCAATACCAATTTGTTTTTCATGGAAGACACTATCCATATAAAAGTTGTTTTAAAAGATTCCAGAGTTACTTGAAAAGCAAAATAATTCCAAGTATCAAAGTATTTTTAAACAAATTAAAATCATAATCCTCATACAAATACAGACTGGATATTAGTCAAAGATTTATTTAACTTACTGAAGGGAGAACTTGTAACATGTAAAGCTCTTTAAAATATATAAGAAAATTCTCATGGTTAGTTGAGAAAAGAAATTTGCTAGGTTGGAAAACAAATTATTTAACATATCGCAGGGCAATTAAACCATAACTTTTGGAGATATCATTTCCATTCAACAGAAATCTTTGCATTTCTACTGACAAAAATCTATAGCTTAGCCTGTAACTTCAAAATACCTTCCTCCCATCAACATTAAATAGTATATCAAATAAAAGTGCATGCCCTAAAAAATGAAATAATACTTGTGTGGGCCTGTTAGGTCGAGGTTTATCCTGTCTCTCTCTCTCTCTCTCTGGAGGGCCAGATAATAAATAATTTAGGCTTTATAATGTATGTGGTCTTTAATGCCATTGCCCAACTCTGTGACTGTAGTGGCAGAGACACAGGCAACACAGAGACAAATGAGCAAAGTGAACGTAGCTATTGCTATGGTTAATTTTAAATGTCACCTAGCCCAGGTAAGAGATGCCTAGAAAGTGGGTGAAGCATCATATCTAGTTACATCTGGGAGAGTGTTCCTAGGATAGATTGCCCTTTGATCTGTGGACTAAATAATAAAAATCTGCCCTCACCCATGGCGAGAGACCCCATAAAATCATGGGAGGGCCTGATAGAAGAAAAATGACAGAGGAAAAGTCAAATTTCTGTTCTCCTGTGCATGCACATTCTTTCTCCTGAACCCGAGACAGCCAGTTCTCCTGCCCTTGGACCTTAGAACTCCAGATTCTTCAGCTGTGGAACTCTGGGACTTAACGTGTTTGATCCCCCAAATTCTCAGGCTGAGTTACGCCGCTGGCTTCCCCAGTTCTCCAGCAGTGTGAAACTTCTCAGCCTCCAGAAATAAGACAGCCAGTTCTCCTAATTAATCTTCTCTCTCTCTATGTATCCTATTGCTTCTGTTTCTCTCACGTACTCTGCCTAATTCAATGGCACGCCAATGAGACTGTATTCACAGACACTGAAAATGCTTTACAATTTTGTGTGTCACAAAAGATTCTTATTTTTATTTTTTTCCTACCATTATAAATTGTGAAAACCTAGCCTTCATGGCAGTTCGAAGAAAATATCTCAGATTGTATATGAAATCAGCACATTGTACCCCATGATTGCACTAACATACACAATTATGATTTAATAAAAATTTTTAAAAAATAATAAATTGTAAAAACCAATCTTTGCCTGTAGGTCCTATAAAAACAGATAGGCCCGATGTGACTAGCCAGCCATAGTTTACCGACCCCTGTGTTAGATAATGCCATGTGGTGAAATTTAAAGGGCGTGCCTCCTTCCACTTTTCTCTTAATCCATGATCATATATCAATAACTTCAATTTCTTCAATAATAGCTGTTCTTCTTCCAGTGGGAATTTCTCTTTTTAAAGTGGTTTAAATATATTGGACCTTAATGGTGAAGATAAAGGGCCATTAATAAACACTGAAAAGTAGTTTTTCTAACTTTAACCATATATAATCTCAGACCAGAGAGTGGCTTGGATTCTCTGGGCCTCTCATATCTCAGATATGCTTGGGCTAAATGATTTCTAAAATAATTCCTGACGATAAGAAATCTGTAGACAAATCTAACTGTAAAACAAATGATATTTTTATTATAACAACATGTTCTCTGCATTCTTTTTTCATATCTGGAGAGTAATGCATGTCAGTGTTATACTTTCATCCTCAAACCCTTGTTTGCATTATCTATAGTTCATACCATTGGAGGGGTGAGAAGCTTTGCATTTAGATTGATCCCATTTGTGTGTCTACATGAGGATTCAAATAAAAATGTATATAAGCCCTAAAATCATTTAGAACCTAAGCAGAAGTGGGAGGAAAAGACCATCAACTGAAGTTGTATGAGATATTGGCAATTGCCTTTTTATACCAGGACTCTGAATATTGAATCCACAGTACAGAGGAAAAAAGTATCAAAGCCTAAAGGACCTGTCTAATATAAATTCCAGTTATATAAAATATTTCATGAGCAAATTATTTCAAAAGGAAGGTGCTAAATTGATTAGAGATTGATATAATTATAAACAAGCCAATCTTCTTGCAAACACCTTTGAGGTTTGAAAATGGCACTGAAGACTCAATCAAACATATAAAAATGTTTAGAATCACACACACTCCAGACAAGAATTGATTTTGAGTTCAGGATGAAATACATTTGTAATTGCAGAAATGATATATAAAAAGAAAAAACATATTTAATTGGACCACTGTTAACCAGGCTGGTGGAATGTGCATACAAAATTTTGTATAGCCGATGCTGACAGAAAAATATTTTATCTGCCTCCCTTTTAATCACATCATTTCATAAAGAGATAATTAACCTGTCTGCAAGTTGCAATATGAATAGTTTTTAAGAATTCTGTTGCTATGATTTTTGAGACAGAAAAGACAGTGGCTTAAGAACTCTGAATATTTTGTTTAACGAAAATGTTTGTAGGAGAAGTTTGTTAAGCAAAAGTATTTTCTCCCAAATTATCTTTTTCTCTCTTCTCATCTATTCAATCAAACAGATGTTCAGTTAAATTAAAGAGGTTTACTAAATATAAAAAATTCAGTGTCCTTACTCTTTGTAGAAGCAGAAAATTAATGGAAAACCTTTATTTTTATCATTTAAAATTTTTTATGGGTTTGTTACATACACCAATCAATGGTAAATTTAAGAAAAGCCATATGGAGACTAAGGAAATGTTTAATACACATCAATATAACCAAGAATTACAGTAATATGAGGGTAACATAACCTTCTCTGATTAGAACCCATCCTGTTAATTGCATTTTCCTTTTGCTTAAATGACCGTAAGACTCACGTTCATTACCTGCCAAGGTATTTCAAGCTGTGCTAAAAAGCAGAGACTTTTTTTCCTTCTTTTCCTTTCTAATAGTCAGAGAGGATAAAGGGAGACAAGAAGAGGGCATCAGAAAAGGAAAGCAAAAGTGAGAGAGAGTGCCACTCTTTCTGGTTGGAATAATGCAAATATGGGTACATTAACATTTATTTCAGGAATGGAAGAAGTTCAAGAGATGGAAGAAGAAATCACAGAAAATGTCAATTGTCATAGTGCAAAGTAGGCAATTTCTTGTACTTAGAATTATTATGCTAGCAATAATTGATATTAAAATTTTTGAAGTATTGGTATATGTTAAAATAGGAAAACAACTGAATGCAACTAATATTTGTAATTTTTCAGTGTAAATATTTATAAGCATTTATATTGAAGAAATATATAACCCGAAGTTTACAAGGGCTAAAATTCATTTAATTAATTTTAGTTTAACAGGACAACAATGTAACGATTAATAACTCAAATTATTATATAATATCAGGATAGTGTTAAAAGGAATGTTCAATGACTTTTACGCTTCTATTTTTTTTTTTAATAATTTTATTGAATCATAATTCTGTACATTGGTGCAATCATAGGGCATGATTCATATACATTCAGAAATGTTTTCATTGTACTGTTACAGATAGCCTTCTTGGCATTTTCTTGATCACTATATAAAGACATTGATACTTTTATGTTAATATACTTGCCTTAATTTACTTTCTTTTTCTCAAAATGGATATATGCTATAAAGTCTATGTGGCTTACATGTGTCAGTAAGAATTGCTTTTCCTCATGGGTAAGTGTTTTCGGCTTACAGCCATATCTATAAAGGTATTTCCCAAGCCAGCTGTATGGTCTGAGTGCAAACATATTTTAATATCACAAATTGCTTGTCAATATTGGCATATAGTGAATGTGAGCAATAGAATGTACTTGAATTTGAACAACTTTCTCACATATAATCTACTGATACCTCCATGACATCAGCAGAGCACTTTAGTAAAACAATGCACACAAAGTTCAATTAAAGGTTCTTAAAAAATTTTCCTCATATGTGCATTTGATATAAATGTACATGTACACAATCACCAGTAATTTTAAAGTATACCTCCATTTATATCCCCAAATTTGTATGTCCACATTTATAATTGTACACATATACACATGTATGTATATGCATATATGTATATATGTCTATATATACACACACATAAGTATTTATTAAAATAATGCATAGAGATAGTATCACACGTAAAAAGTGAACACCTAAACAAATCATTTTGGATGGATGTGGTGGCTCATACCTGTAATCCTGGCACTCTGGGTGGCTGGAAAGATCTCTTGAGCTCAAGTGTTCAAGATCAGCCTGACCAAAAGTGAGACCCCTCTTTTCTAAAAACTGAAAAGTTAGCTGGGCATTGTGGCAGGCACCTGTAGTTCCAGTTATTTGGGAGGCTGAGGCAGGAAGATCACTTGACCCCGGGAGTTTGAGGTTGCTGTAAACTGGCCTGGACAGCAGCAGAGTGAGATTCTTCCCCCTGAAAAATAAAAAATAAATACAAAGACTATTTTAAAAATAAATATATAAAGACTTTCTAATATTCTCTTTCCATGTCTTTTAGAATATATTGCTGAACGTACTGGGTCGTACTGAAAGCCACTACTTTAGCTCAGTAATTAACAACATACATATGAGAGAGGTGAGTTCCCCACTGCATGGGGAATATATACCAAAATTTTAGTTATGTTAGCAGGATATAAGTTTAAAAATAAGTTAAAAAATAGCTGTTCTTTTTTTTTTTTCAGTTTTTGGCCAGGGATGGGTTTGAACCCACCACCTCTGGCATATGGGCCTGGTACCCTACTCCTTGAGCCACAGGCACTGCCCAAAATAGCTGTTCTTGAGGAAGAAATTGGCAAAGTCAGAATCCTATAGATTTTTTTCCTCATATTCCTCTAAGAATCTCTGAAATTTTTTTCAAGGAATGAGCTTTACCATGCAAGAAAAGGAAGCTAGAATGGGGTTATGCCATTTAGAATATGTGCCATTCCAGACATCACATCATCAAATATGAATCTAGCAACAAGGAATTTTTACATATGATGTAGGTACTCAGAAAAAGTGCAATTCCTAAAATAACTAAAACCCATTTTAACACAGCAATTTGTCAATAATAAATCTAAAAAACAATAATTATTAGTATGCATGGGACCAGTGTGGTTGCTTCCCAAACAATGCAGTAAGGTACATCAAGGAGACGCCATGACAGATGGAAATTAATTGTTACTAATAATGAAGGAGGAAAAGCACTTGGGTGTATCTCCAAGATCATGCTGTTACCATGTTATTGCTGCCTTTGGAAATCAATTGTATTATTCAAATACAATGATTTTGCATCATTCTTTAAAACTGAATTAGATTTTATTTTCCGAATGCATATATTCTGGGCATCTCAACTTTTTAAATACAAGTTGATAAGCCTGATTTGAACATCCAATTTGGAGGATTAAAACTCTAGTGAACAACTTTAATCATCTTAGTACCCACATGCTGACTTCCACCCCTGCTTTGTCTTGCTCGCTAAATAAAAGTAGAAATCAAGTATGTGATTTGATTTTCTATCAAGATCAAATATTGTCTTTTTAAGGACTATCTGTACACATGACATAAGATAAATTTCTTTAAGTTTTTGTAATTTGAGAGCTAATAAAAAAGCATGTGAAAATCTCAGTCTTAAAAAAAATCCATTAGGGAAATTTTGTATTTATCAAGACTATACTGACCTGGATTCAGTCAGTGACTTACAAATGGCACGATATGTAACTATTTATTTTAATTCAGGAAAATAAATTAAATATTTTAGTTAATGTAAAGTTCTTCTCACTTCCTATTTTTATAGAAAATATTCACAGGGTTAGTTACAATATACTTTAATCCATTCTTGAATGGAATGAATCACTCATTAATTTTCTAAGAAGTAGAGCTTAAAGCATTCATTCTGTATTCAGGTTTTGGAGAGTAGGTTTGTCAGTCCTGTGGGGTTTCTGTTAATATTATAGGTTAAGCATCAGATTATTTTATAAGGAATTATGTCAGTCATCTCTGAAAATTGTGTGTGAAAATGACATCATGACTTAGAAATGTCAGGCTTTAGTCTACCGATGTATGTAACCTTGCACTCTTCCTTGCTCAATGATATGTACATTCTAACAACTAAACTTTGAACTAAAAGAAGAAATTGTAATTTTTTTCTTCCAGCAGTAAAGCTTCCCCATAATATTCAGAATATTCTGAATATTTTCATTGAAGAATAGTGTATCTAAATTTCTCCCTGATTCATTTGTAATATGTTATTTAAACAGCCATAAGGATGAGAAGAAAAATAAAATTATATTGAATATGCTCTTGACTTCATAGTGTTATAAAATAAAATCATACAGGGGCATAAGAGATCAGCAATAATAAACTCTACTCCAATCTAGAGTAGAGTTATATAAATGATCCTGGATCATTTATATAATTCCATTAGCAAATTTGGAGGAAGATTAATAAGGATCACAGAGGATTAAAATATACTTTTTTAAATTTAAAATATAAGTTGGCAGAAGAAACATAAAATTCATTTTATATATAATATAAAGTATTTTTATCCATTATTAAAATAATACTAGAAAACATTGGTTATAGCAACAGTTTTTATCCCCAGATTTACATATTTTCCAAATAGAAAATATATAAACATATTTCAGAATAAAATTCAACTAGTGTGAAAATTTCCTAAATAGTTTCAGTTTCAATAACAAGATGAGTGAGGAATTTCTTTCACCAAAAAATGAAATGACAAAACTTTAATTGATATAATGATGATGTGATTATGAATTTTTATGTGAGAATTACAAAAAAGGAATTTATTTATATTGGACCAAATGTATATTGGGAATAAAATCATGCATTTCAACATGCCTAATAATAGTAGGAAGTAATTATTTCTGCTCTTATTCTGAAATTAAAGAACATATTGAGGGCATATTGCCTGAGGTTTAATTCCATCTTTAATAAATGGTATTTAATAATAATGAGTCATGAGCTGTGTGACCTTAAGCTTGTTCCTTAATGATTCCACACATTCATTGCTCCCATGTTTAAGCTGGAGATGAATTTTTTTGTGATTCCCCCCCTGGGTTGCTGTAAGATTATACAGTCGTCCCCTGGCATCAGCGAGGTGTTTATTCCAGGAATTCCTATGGATACCCAGATCCACAGATGCTACAGTTTCTTAGTTAAAATGGTTAGTATTTACACGAAACCTATGCACATCTTCTTGTGTACTTAAACCATCTCCAGATTACATGTAATACTTAATGCAATGGAGCTGCTGTGCAAATATTTGTTGTACTGTATTTTTCAGAGAATAATAAGAAGGAATAAAGTGTTCATGGGTCCAGTCGAGTTGGACCTTTCATTTTTTTTAAGTATTTTTGATCCATAGTTGGTTGAACTCACAGATAAGAAGAATCAACTTTCTATCTCTGTGGGTTCAACTAACCTTGAATTGAAAATATTCAGTAAAAAAAAATTATATTTGTATTGAACATATCATTACTTTTTCTTATCATTACGACCTAAAAATATCACAACTATGTAGACAGAATTTGCATTGTATAAGGTGTTGCAAGTATTATAAAGATAATTTAAAACATACAGGAGGATGCTTGTAGGTTACACACAGACACTGCACCATTTACATCAGAGACTTGAGCACTTGTGGACTTGGGTATTCCCGGGTCTTCTCCTAAGGGAACCAATCCCTTAGGAATACCAAAGATCAACTTGTTAAGGCACTGATAAGTATTAGATCTTTTCCATTAGAATTATCATATGAGAAACATTTGTCATATGATCTTTTAAAATCAATGAAAGATGAAATTTAGGGGTGGCGCCTGTGGCTCAAAGGAGTAGGGTGCTGACCCCATACGCCGGAGGTGGCGGGTTCAAACCCAGGCCCAGCTAAAAACTGAAAGAAAAAAAAAAAAAGATGAAATTTAGTAACTTGATCCAAAGAGAACAGATGAAGAAGGTCAGGCAGAACTATATACTTGATACAGCATCAGAAGACTGGAAATAATACTTAAAACATCTGCTATAAATGTCCCATGCCACAGATACATTCATTTTAATTGATAAAAGTTTCAAGATAGCCATGATCAGATCCAAAGTTCTCTGATAAATATTTTTCCTGTAATTCATGTACCTTCTAAGTCCAAAACTGTTGGTATACTTTTTCTACAGTTTTATGTGAAACACTTCACTCGTTTGTATTACTATTCATGTTTCTCTGTCTCTTTCTTTCTTTTGCTGCTTATTTTCTTCTTTCTACTTCTAAATCTTGGAATACAATGCTTTGTATCTGATTCTTGTAATATTATATACAAGGCTTTGAAATACCATCATATTTTACTGAGAAACATCCTTGCTCTCATAAGCTACTCTGAGTTGTGGAAACTCAGATATTAATATCAAAGAAACCACCTACTCTCCAAAAAAAGTTTGGATGAGAGTATAAAATAAAAAGAGAAAGGAAATATTAATCAAAACCAGCTCATAATCGGTCTTCATCTGGTTTTTACCTTTACAGTAAGTTAGAGCCCTGTAAGCTTTTGGTTTCTTCTAGAGCCAAAAGTCTTAGAGAAGTGAAAAACAATCCTACTATAACAAGCCTGTAAAACATTCTTGAGCGAAAAAAAGAATTAAGAGAAAGAATGAAATTACCTCTAATGAATCAAGCTCCTTTTAAGGCATTGCAGTGTATGGGGTTGAACAATTAAGTTTATGGACTTGTCCTACAGAAAGTGCTTTGAAGGGGAGGCGCTGGTCCAGGGCCTGTCAGTCGTAGCTTCCTGAAGGGAGTGCTTTGAACATGACCGTGGTGATGCTCAGCAATGATGTACGTGGTGTGTTTTCTAGGATGAGTTTGAGACATTGTCAGACCCATTGTTTTCTATACTAGATACTTATATTATTTCTAAACCCTCATGAGGAAAAAAATAAAGCTTTTTATTATCCAAATGTAGTTTATAATTAATAATACTATTAGTATTTGTATCTATTGAAGTTTTTACTTTCTAATAGAGACATTTTTATAAATCTCATACGCACACACACACGTACTTATATGCTAAAATCTACACTAAATCATTATCTGTGTAAATTCCAACTGGTTTTTCAAATGGATGAAAAACTTACCACCCAGATCATACTTATGCAATAGCCACCAAAATGGAAAATAAAAAATCAGATAAAGCAATGAATGCACTTTATCCGAAACATTCCTATTGCTTTGACATGTTCTGTTCCCTAATAACAAACATTATTAGGCCAATTCTTTGAAAACTGTCTTTCAAATCTTATTCTTAACCAATTAAAGTTCATTTTCATTTTCATAGCCACCAAAGAAGTTGATAAGAATAACAATAGCAGTAGCATTTTATTATGGATGAAAACTTTGCTGCAACTCTAACAGGTATGACCTTGAAAGTAGCCCATTCTGTATTAATTTACACATCAAAAACTGTTTTTTAAGGGTATTTGTATAAACAACCTTTGAGAAGAGAATAGTGCCACCTTCTAGGGGAAAAAAATGAAGTTACACTTGTAAACTTGAACTTGAAAAATAGAGAAAGTGTCTCTGGAGCAAAAGGTGGGCATACTTAATATTCATTAAATTTCATTGTTGTTATTATTATTATTAGTTTTCAGTACTCAGAGTTCCTCTCCTTTAATAAAACTCATCGCCTGTGGCTCAGCGGGGTGGGCTAAGGCGCCAGCCACGTACACCTGAGCTGGTGGGTTCGAATCCAGCCCGGGCCTGCCAAACAACAATGACGGCTGCAACCAAAAAATGACCGGGCATTGTGGCAGGCGCCTGTAGTCCTCGCCACTTTGGAGGTGGAGGCAAGAGACTTGCTTGAGCCCAGGAATTGGAGGTTGCTGTGGGTTGTGATGCCACGGCACTCTACCCAGGGTGACAGCTTGAGGCTCTGTCTCAAAAAAAAAAAAAATAAATAAATAAATAAATAGAAGAAACGATGGTAGTCTCAAGTGGGGAGCTATAAACCAACTGTAACTCAGAGAAACCAAAGCAGAAAATATTTGTATAGAGCTAGAGAAATAATATGTAACAGGCTGAACAGAGCATCAGGAAGTGTATGGTATTAATGAATGTGTAAGATTTATTGCTTGATGAATAAAAAGGAGAAATTTTGTGGTTATTTAAGGGTTACATGGGGCACAGACTAAGATAATAAGAGACAATGGGTTTAAAAGACACTGGCATAGAAGTGAGTAACACACAGCCAGTTAAAAGGTTTCAAGAGATCTCTTAGATATGTACGTTATACTCCACTTGAAATTTGAGCCTGTACCACAAAGTGCTTTAATCCTCTGAAGTTTCTCCAAGCAGGAATCCCTGACAAGATTTACTTTTTTGATGAAATAAAGAAGAAGAAAGGGAAGGAGAAGAGAGGAAAAACTATTTGGGAACTTAATGCATGTTTTTAAAACAAGTATGACCAAAATGAACATGTAGAATTCCTTAGGAAAAAAAAAAGATGGAGCATAACATGTCTGGAAAAAACATCCTTTTCTGAGAATTCCCACACCTAAGGGAAGATTTGCTATCTACCACTACCAAGATTTTTGAAAATTTGAAAATTTTCTGTTTAAAACTATTATTTTTTTAGGACCACGTATATGCTTTTTGCTGGCTGAAATATTATCTCTTTTGTAGTGTTATTTATCTCCATTAATCATGTTCTGTTTGCTTCAATAAGACTCCTAGGCATAAAATGTTTACTTGTGGTAAAATGGAAATAAAAACAATAAAAATGAATAAAAACTTTAAAAATGAATACTCAATGCCTTATAAATAAATTAATCCAAGTTTAAAGATTGATGCTACATCTAGAGAGACTCAACTGTATCATAAGTGACATAATTAATATCTTTTCTTTTTTTTTTTTTGAGACAGAGTCTCACTATGTCACCCTGGGTAGGGTGCCGTGTCATCACAGCTCACAGCAACCTCAAACTCTTGGGCTTAAGCAATTCTCTTGTCTTAGCTTCCCAAGTAGCTGGGACTACAGGCACCCACCACAACGCCCAGCTATAGTTTGGTTATAGTTGTCATTGTTTTTTGGCAGGCCTGGGCAGGATTTGAACCCACCACCTCTGGTGTATGTGGTTGGCGACTAGCCACTGAGCTACAGGTGCTGAGACAATTAATAGCATTTTGTTTGAGAATAATGAGTTGTAATTTTAGTAGAGGTCACCAAAAAAGTTTTGGGATAGACGTTTGTGTCGAGGTTCATTATTTCACTTACAGGAAACACAGTTGACAGCGTGTTTTGCGATCTACCTATGCAAAGTTCCGCTTGCTTAGCTTGTCTGTGCTGTTGAGAGGGCTTCATTTATTTCTGTTCACGTGGATCTTACATTTCTTCAATTCGTGCATCTCAAAACTCTCCTAATGACTCATGTGCTGTCATTAATATGTTTACATCCATTCTCTAAAAATGTTTGCTGCTATCATACACAATGAGAATACTGTGCAGTTTATGAGATATAATAACCTGGTTAAAACATAATCTTTCTTAAAAGTTATGTTCTTCTATAAAATCAAGTAGCAATTTTTATTTGAATAATGTGACAATGCCCAGTGCAAAATGCTCTCATCCTTAATCTGCATGATTAGTCAGAACAAAGGAAATAATTCTTCAGGTTTCATAAAATATTCTTATATGACTTCTGACAATTCAAAATTTAACTCTACATTTAACACCCTTCTCTCTCTCTCTCTCCTCTCTCTCTCTCAATGCTGTATAAGAAGAATAATATAGTACAGAGAGAAAAGTGACGGAGAATATTGGAATGAAAATTACAACTTTTCGTTCTTTTGGCAGAAAGGAGATAATGGGATTTGGGTATCTGTGGGTATTACTGAAGGTTCAGTCATGAAACAGAAGTCACACTAGTTACTTCAAGCAAGTGTTTTAATAGAGAAAAGTAACAGCTTAACACTGGTTAGAAAATCAGAGAAGCTAAATTCAGGGATGTTGCGGGGATTGGCAGAGTGATGTTTGCATGGAGTCTTCCCCTGGCGTTTGTTGCCTGGAATTCCAATTCCTAGTAGAATCCTTAAGACTCTAAGCATAATCTCTTGTTGGCCATAAAACCCATGCCCTTGTCCCAGGGCCTTGGAAAGATAATAGTCTCTTTCATTTTTGCAATATGTTGTGACTATTTCTTCATGATTTTAATTAATCATAATCGTATTAGCAAGAAATTCTGCATGATAAATATAACGATTTTTATTCTGATAGTAGAAGGTATTAAATATCAGCAAATAACATCTGGCAATTTGTAAACCAGTGCTGACTAAGAACCTGTAGTAGATTTTGACGTGTCTAATTTAGACTAATTAAGTGACTAGATGAAGGGACTATGTGCCAAAGTTGAAACAATCATTGTAAAGAGTTTATTCCTTGAGTAGGAGATAAACGTGCAATCACACCCATCTGGTCTTATTTCATTTTATAAAACAAACCAAGTTACTATTTTTTATGGTGTCCATGAATTTTTAATGAAAGGTGTCAATATAAAACATACTCATATTTGCTTTAATTTTTAAAAATCTAATGAAGGAAATAGAAGAAATCAGTAAATGATGTGTACTTGCTTTGCTGAGATGTGTGTGGGGTTAGGGAGCTGAACCATCATGGAAGAGCATTTGAGGATATTTTCACTACACAGGTTTTCAAAATTTTTGAAAAAAAATTTAAAACTTATTTTTTTTAAATGAGGCAATGCTTTATTTGATTTTCAAAACTAAATCATAAAACTAAGGAAATATATTGTAACTTAATTAAAGGAAACTAAACTAATGCAAATCAGAGGATTGAATGTATACTATAATATTTACAAAATATCACAACCTTTATGATGACAATGCTAAATACCAATTTGGATACCTTTTTGGAAAAGCAAGAACTTATTATTCTGGATACATTAGCAAAGTTATCTAAAGAGAGAAAATTTGTGTAAGTCATATGCTCCATAGGTAAAAATAATATGTGCAGCAAAATGTTTATAGAATCTTATGAAACTTAAAAACGAAGTAAATTTATGGAGTCTCACATGGGGGCTAGTTCATAAATGGAAGTATAATTCTATTAAAATCCACAAAAGACTGTCTTAGTTGGCATTTAATTGTACCTTATGGAAAACTTAAATTTCCAGAACATCTCTTCAAAGTGCCATTTTATATGAGCACACACATAAAAACATAACAAACACAGAATGTCAGATATTATTTTGAAATCTGCAATATAATTTGTAAAATGAGAAAGAATAATGAATTTCAAAACCTCCTTATGTATGTCAAGTAACAATTCCATTGGCAGAATATCGTGGCTGTTTTATAGGTAAGTTATAACTTTTTTTTATTGTTTCGGGTTAATTGAGGGTGCAAAGAATTAGGTTTCACTGCATTTGTTAGGGAAAGTCCTTATAATTGTGTCTCACCCCCAAGAGGTGTGCCATCCACATAATGTTGTGCCCCTTAAGTGGGAGCACACCCCTGCCCCAGGTCCCCCAGTCTCCTGCCTCCCACCTTGAATTTCTCATTCCAACAATTAACCTTTCTAAAAGTGTGGCTGCTGTAATTTTTTCCTGATACAAATATTCACAAGTACATGTCTGGAAAACAAATTCTTAACTCTACTACTTAGAGTATAGTTTCAAAGAGGCAGCATCATCAATATCTGGCTATTGTTAGAAATGTGAAATATTATTCTCTGTCCTGGACCTAGTGAATCTAAATTTTTCAGGGGAACTTGGGAATCTCTATTTAATTAGAACTACATGTGAAACTTACCCATACTGATCTAGAGGAAGGATTTTCACACATTAGGGGACAAATATCACTCCTTATGGTTGACATCAATTTGCATCTTTCTCAGTAATACATTCCCACATAATGTGAAATGTTATCACACTTTGGACTGTCCACTAAGCTAATAGATTAAAAGTAATGCCAAGCTGTCATTTTAACTTTTATTTATACCATTAGCAGTGAGGTTATATAGCTTTAAAAGGCCTCATATTTATTCTATATAGAATAACAGTTGTGTACTTGTCCTTCATATAAATGGAATTGTATATTTATGCACAAATTTATATGATTTTTGGGGGGGGGAATCATCTATATTGTGTGTGTTTGCAGATCATTAAATCTCATTTATCTGAGCTAGGTATGCATTCACGTGAAAGTATCAATATCTATTTATCAGTCCAACTAATAAATGATTCTGGGCATTTGAAGCCTGGGATTATTATGAATAATGTAGCTGGCATATCATATCATATATCTTTTGGTAAATATATGAACGCAATTATTTTGGGTATATATCTTAGACTAAAATGTTGAATCCTTCAGTATGCATGCTGCCAAATTTCATAGATATTGTCAAATAATACTTTTAAGTGTTTCTTCAAGATGACTTTCATATCAGCAGTGTATAGTATTTTACAATTCTCTACATTCTTGACAACACTTAGTGTGTCAGCCTTTTTAATTTTAGTCATTCATGTGGTGTGTACTGGTGTCTTATGGTAAGTTTAATTGCAGTTTCCTATGACTAATACAGTTGAGCTCCTTTTCATGTTTAATTTT
This sequence comes from Arctocebus calabarensis, assembly GCA_963573935.1. Lineage (NCBI taxonomy): Eukaryota > Metazoa > Chordata > Mammalia > Primates > Lorisidae > Arctocebus > Arctocebus calabarensis. Next base: position 4,982 of record CAUYON010140270.1, on the reverse strand, counting down.
AATATTCTTTTTAATGAAGTATTCCTTCTCCAGGGGAAGCCCACAAACAATGACTGGCTAATATAGAGTATGCAAACATTATCTCAAATTGAAAACAACTCCGAGGGGACATTTCAGCTCCATACCTCTCTGTGAAATTGAAGAAGGCCTATAAATGCAATTGTTTCCTAGTTCAATTTTGTCTTGTGACCAATCCCGATCCTCTTCATCTCTTGAAGTTGTCCCTAAGAGCATCTCCCCAAAAACCAGCTGCATAAAGTTATGATCTCAGCATCTATTTCCCAAGAATACTATTACCACTCAGTAGTAGTATTGTACCAGGAATGATCCTAACAGACTTTAAATCTTTCCTCAAACTCTGGTAACCATCAGTGTTGAGCAGGAAGATAAAGAAAAGGATGGTTAACGTGTGCAAAAAATACAGTTAGATAGAACAAGCAATATTTGACAGCACCACAAAGTAACTACAACCAACAATAAGTTACATGGTACTACAATAAAGGAAAGAAAGTTCATAATAAAAGGAAAAGAAAGCTGTGTTGGAATGTTGTCATAGTAAAATCCATAATTACAAATATGTGGACTTTCTCTCAGTGCACTTCAATTCAAAAGTGGATAAAGAAAATATGATACACACACACATATACACGCACAGACACACAAGCCAGGAAGTTCCACTCAGCCATGAGGGGACTGAGATGATGTCATTTCAGCAACTCGGATGACACTGGAGACCATTATGTTAAGGGAAGTTTCTCAGGAATGAAAAATCAAACACCATATGTCCTCACTAATAAGTGGCAGCTAATAGATGGATAAACGCAGCCACAGTGTGATATAAAGGACATGAGAAGCCAAACAGGGTGGAAAGTGGGAGCGTGGGTGTGGGATACAAGCTTGCTTATTGAGGAATAAATGCTACTTTTGCTGATGGGCACACCATTAGCCTTCACGTATGTGTTATACAAGATACCCATGTAACAAAACACTTGTATTTCCATAACTACTATCTTTAATAAAATTATTATACAAATAATTAAAAATGAAAACTGTAAAAATCATTTTTAGATTTTAGTGCAAGATCACTATTGAGTCAGGATCACATCACCTGAGCTGCCAGAGTAATGGCAGCACCAAGAAAGATGTGATGGTGATGTTGTTAAAACTCTCACTAGGATTGAACAACTAAGGTAGAATGGAATGGACTGGTAGGACTGGAACCATATCTCAGCATTTTTTAGGTATTCTGAAAGTATATATAATAACCTTTGAATCATGTGACTAATCCTTATCATTGTAGCATTGGACAAAACCAGTGGGAGCCTGAGGGAGATTACTCACCAATTTCAGGTGTGTGAAAGTTAGAGACATACCTTAGAATCATATAAAACACATGCACACAAACACACGGCAACTCTTCTCTACTTTAATGAGACAGCAGATAAAGTTTAGGATCTGGCCCAAGACTTAATTATAAGGGTATAGGAAGACCACAGAAGTTTATATTCCCTACTCGTAAATTTCCTGGGCGAAGCTCTGGTTTGGATTGGGAAGAATGTGATCTTCAGATAAGGGATAGAGAAATAGGGAACAATGCATTGAATAATTTTGAAAACTATTTCTGTATATACACTGAGCCTGCACATCTCTCTCTCATTTTTATTGATTGCTCTTCCATGTTGGAAGATGATACAAAAAATTCATCCATGCAAGAAAGACAACATACATCCTCCTAAAAACTGAGTCTACATTCCCACCCTTTAGCCCAAATCCCTAACTACATCCAGGTCACGACATAACATAACACATCTGTGGAAGTTCTCTACTTGCTAAAAGAAGAGAGGGAAGTTTTGAAATATCTGCAGGACTGGCCACCATGCTATGGCAGAAGCCAAAAGATTGTGCCTGGTGGTTGAAGATATATGGTATAATTTTAATTTGAGACATGTTTTGTGATGATCAGTCTTGGAGAATGTACCACGTGCTAAGAAGTAAAATGTATGTTCAATGGCATGGGGGTAAGATGTTCTGTAAATGTCTATGAGGTCCATTTGTTCGAGGGTTGGATTTAAGTCCAGTGTGTGTTAAATTACTTTTTTGCCTTGATGATTCATCCAGCTCTGACACTGGAAGTTGAAGTCCCTGGCAATTATGATTCTTCTAGTTCTTTTCTTAATTAACTATCCCTAGTAGAATTTATTTTGTATATCTAGGAGCTCCTATATTTGGTGTATATATGTTTAGGAATGTTATGTCTTCTTGTTGAATTGGTCCCTTTAGCATTATATAATGCCCATCTTCATATTTCTTTACTATTGTTGATTTAAAGTCAATTTTGGTTGATATGAGAATGGTTACCCATTAATGAAGATGAAATATGAAGTTGAATCAGAGAGCACTTATCAGTATGGAAATACTTGCCTGTTCCCCTCATTTTATACCCTGGCAACATCCTCATTAAAGTGCCGTGATGGTAATTTGATGGGCCACAGTGTCATCTATTTGATTAAACATTATTCTGTGTATGTCTTTGAGAGTGGACTAACAGTGGAATTGATGAATGGAATAAAGCTGGATGCCCTCCCAAATACTGGCCTCATTCAATCTGTTGAAGACCTGAATAGAAAAAAGGTGGTAAAAAAAAAAAAGGTTAATTTGTTCTCTCTCTCTCTGGTTACCTTTGTGCTGGAATGTTGGGCTTCTTTTGAACCGGGACTCAGAATTGGACTGGAAGTTATACCATTGCCTCTCCTATTTCTCAAGCCTTTGAACTTGGACTGTGACTATATCATCAGCTCTTGGGTCTACAGTCTGCTGAGGGTAGGTCTTGAGTCTTCTCAGCCTCCATAAACATGTGGGTGTTATAGTGTATATAATCTATATATAATTTATTTTAATTATATTAAAGGAGGCATTCTATTGGTTCTGCTTCTCTGGAGAACACTGACTATTATAGAGAGTCTGGTAACAAGAGCAACTCTAGGAAGCAGAATGATAAGGATAAGTTTTTGGAATGGTATGCTCTTCTGGAATCACCTCTTTCATCTGATTAGTTTTAAAGATGCTAGTGGCTCTGTTTCCAGTTGTTAAGAGTTATTGATTGTCCATGATATAACTGGGTGATAGAGATATTTAAAACATCTATTTTGGGTAGGCTTTATCAGCAACCCCATGAAGGCCTGGGTGACTGTGTACATTATACTTTTAAAATTTTTTGGACAATTTAACAATTAGAATGAAGTCTGATGTCTTTTTCTAATTTTGATGGACAAAGTGAAGAGCTGAAGAACCACAACCTCTTTCTGTGACTTCTCTGAAGGCCAAAGATGAAAAGGAAATCTTCCCAATATGATGAAGGGGAGTTAAAGGTTAGAGGTGGATTTTTGACTATGAAGTGCCAGCACCCCTAACCCTTATGTTGTTCAGGAGTCACTTTATATATATTGTATCAGTTATGTTTCCACGGAGAACATTGCTAAATCAAGTGGTAATATATTGCTAGGATATCTTTTGAGCAGGCTGGAAAATTAATGTTCCATATTAAATGAAAAAGAGAGAGGAGAATAGAAGGAGGAAGCACAGAAGGAAGGAGTGGAGGAATAAAGGTGGCACATGGTAGAAAAAATAGCAATTCCAGGTTTGTATATCAGAGAATGTAGGGAGAGATCAAAAGGTTTAGAGCATTGGTTATATCTGTGTTAACACATTTCTTAAGGCTGAAAACCACCACTGTTAAATTTTCCATGGTAGGGCATAGAAGGCTCTTTATGTAGCAAAGAAATAAGAAGTTACAGAGAGGACCACCAGGTACAAAGAGAATCTCAGTGGCAACTACCTTGTGTAGGCCAGGTTTGATGACCAGAGGTACTATTACGTAACTGGGCTTTCTTTTAGTAACAGGGATAATAGGATCCAAAAATAATAGAGGTCAAAACATGGTGCTCAATTATCAGAAGCTATGAGGGAACAGTTACGGTAATGAGTTTCAAGTTCACAGCAGCCACCAGAGGGGCATGACTTGCAGAGAATTATGGAGCTGGTTATGAGAAATGACCAAGTTAGGTAGAGAAAAAATTGGCAAACAGGAGGGCTATTGTTTTATTTATAAAATAGAAAGAAATCAAGTCTGAATGATCAGTCAGTCACATTAAAGTAATTATCCCATGTCTATTTTTAAAGTATTTTTAAAGTATAATTAAAGTATTATCCCATGTCTATTTTCTGAAGCCTAGCCACTTTCCGCACCTCTAAGGCTTTGACTGAAAAAAGGATGTGTGATTTACATTAAAAATACCTATGCATGGTTAGGTAGGTCCAATTTTTCAAATTCTATTTATTCCGGTAACTATACCTGGCTGAACTGGATTACTTATCTAAAATTTCTGGAGAGTTGAGTTGACATTGATACCAAGGGTCCTGAACTACCATCATGCCCTCCACAGGGGCAAGGTGGGGCTACATATATAATATGGAGGCCAAGAGCCTTGGCACCATTCACAGACCCACGCAGAGGCCGTTTCTCTCCTCTGATAATGTAAAATTAGAATGTATGTATTTCTTAATTTGCAAAAATCTCATATTTATCCTTGGTAGATGGAAATAAGAGTTGTTGTGGTGAAGAAATCTGGAAGCTTCAGATTTTGATCTGCATCCAGGATAGTAAGTTAGTAAGTTATCATGTGCCAGGGGTATGGCAGAAAACAGTGCCACCCTTAAGTGTCATGGGCATGGTTGGTCCATCATAACCCCATTTATTTCAGTGGTTCATAAATAATAAAATCTAGAGGAATCTTGCCATATACAGTTTATATCACACAACCAGTTTAGAAGTGTCCTCTGTTGGAGCTTTCCTTGATAGACGTAGCCTATGTGATGAGCAGATTAATAGTTTCAGTACATGATAGTCAAACATTGATCTTGAATTTGCATCTCTCTACCTGTTAGGAAGAAAGAGCAGAAACATTTCACATTTGTTTAGGACT
>CAUYON010140265.1:0-16717 GCA_963573935.1 Arctocebus calabarensis | reverse complement strand
TCGAATCCAGCCTGGGCCCTCCAAACAACAATGATGGCTATAACCAAAAAATGGCCGGGCGTTGTGGCAGGCGCCTGTAGTCCCAGCTACTTGGGAGGCGGAGGCAAGAGACTCGCTTGAGCTCAGGAATTGGAGGTTGCTGTGAGCTGTGATGCCACAGCACTCTATCCAGAGTGACAGCTTGAGGCTCTGTCTCAAAAAAAAAAAAAAAAAAAGAATCTCTGGGGCTCATGAGAGCCAGCAGACAACATAATGCCATTTGTTAAAAAGTGAATATCAACATTATTATCTGGGAAAGGCAGAAGTGACCCTACTGATAAATCTATCAGGTTGTCCCTTAGAGAAGGTTATACAGAGTTTTAAACTTTGCGTTGAAGGAGGAAGGAGAAAACTAACAGAAAGCCCAGCAGTGAGTAATGATGACAGCTTAGGTAGGTGAGGAGAGGTGCAATGGATGAAGTGGATTTCGTCTGGGGATAGGCATCCCCAAGGGAGACTCTCATATTCTTCAGGTACACAACTGCTTTTATGAACTCAGGACCAAACAGCATCTTCCTCTCAAAAGGACCATACCATGGGGATACAGCACCAAAAGGTGAACTTGCTCAGAAAGAACAAGAGGCATTTCTTAAAGGGAAAACTCTATTCTGTTGCTTTTTTTTAAAAATGGTTTAGAAAGCAATCTTTCCTGGCTTGGCGCCTGTGGCTCAACGGGCTAAGGCGCCAGCCACATACACCTGAGCTGGTGGGTTCGAATCCAGCCCGGCCCGCCAAACAACAATGATGGCTGCAACCAAATAATGGTTGGGTGCTGTGGCAGGCGCCTGTAGTCCCAGCTGCTTGGGAGGCAGAGGCAAGAGACTCGCTTGAGCCCAGAATTGGAGGTTGCTGTGAGCTGTGATGCCACAGCACTCTATCCAGGGTGACAGCTTGAGGCTCTGTCTCAAAAAAACAGAAAGCAATCTTTCCTAGATGGCTAAGAAACAGACTGTCTACACATCCCCTCCCAAGATTCCTTCTAGATTTACAGCTTCATGACACACAATCTTGGATCTAAGCTTAAATGCTAAGAAAGAAGCTGAGAAGTAAAAAAAGGAGGAAATTAACTTATTTTTCATCACTACCTGATGTTTCTTGAAATGGTAGAAGACATGGCAAAAACTGCATGCTAAAAGTTTCTACTAGGTCACTTGAAACACTTATTTACATAGTTCCTTCCTAAATCTATATGTGCAAAACCAGTTTCTTCTGATTCAGCAGGAAGCAAAAATCCACTGTCCTATGTGAACAGAGGTCACTGCTAAGCATATGCTAATGGGGAAGGGGTAGGCCATGTCCTCTGAACTGATCCTCAATCAATAGCCATCATAGCTCTGGACAGCAGGAAGCAAATGAATATGCAGAATTTCAGTACAAAGGTAACATCATAATTTGCTCTTGCTTGTACCTTTCACCTTGAAGGCCTCAAAGTATGTTTGTTCTGGAAACCTAGTCTTTTTAGTTGCCTAGGAAAATAAAGAAATAGGTAAGGGGAGGCGCCTATGGCTCAAAGGAGTAGGGTGCGGGCCCATATACTGGTCTGCAGCCAAAAACTGCAAAAAACAAAAAAAGAGAGAGAGAAATAGATAGGTTAAATGCTGACCCCAGGTCGCACAAAAAAGCCAGAAACAAAGCTCAGTGTATAAGAAGCTAGAACTCCACGCCAGCTACTTGAATTTGCCTGCTGGTCTCAGTAAGGGCTAGAGTTCTAAATGCTCCTTGCCATTTCTGGATTCCTTTATTTATGTAATTTTTACTTGCAATGGCAGAAGAAAAATAGTTCCTAGGAAAAATATGTGCAGCTGGCAGAGAGATCTGGGGTGATTTTCTGTTGTTCTTCCCTAATCCGTGGCCTAAGCCAAAGCTCAATTCAGATTTTATTAAGCAAGAACAAATTTTAAGGAGATTGTTTTTCATTCTTATGTCTAACACAAAGGAGATGCAGATTTCTTTTCACAGGTGACATTACGTATTGGCCAAAAAGAGAAAGTCAGCTGCCAGCTTTAGCTGAGGAAAACAATGTCTAAATTCTAGAAACAAAAATCAAAACACTTTATTTTCAAATAGATTCAATCTTCAAAACACAAATCCACCACTAGTGACTTGACAGAAATAAGGAAAGCTTGGAAGCTCAAATTAAAAATGTGGAGACAAAAATGACACTCTCTTTTTGTCAAGAGTGGGGGTGGTTCGTATGGGAGATGGTCTTTGGCAGTACTTCTCAAGACGCTGCCTCCCGAGGCGGCGAGCCCTGCTCGCGTCTGCACAGAGCTCTGCAGCCTGTGCGGCGCCCCACTCCGAGAGCAGGGCTGAGGACAGGTAGGAACAGCGTGCTCTCCTCCTACACTTCCACCATATGCTGCACTCCATTCTGCAGCAGAATCAAATTACTTTAATTTTTACCTTTGGAATATAGGCAAACAAGCAGTAACACAGCAGTGGTGACTAGTTTACACTTGAGCAGACGTGGTGCGGAAAGACATTAATTTAGTGCCAAATTGAGCAGTGAGTCACAATTTGCACATATCTGTCAACCTGTTAACAGGGTAATAACTTGGAAAGACTGCTGTTCCTATTTACATTACAGAAGCCTTTCAAAAATGGAGAGCTGCTTGGTTCTGCTGCTTGAAGCACTCGGCTGATAAGCTGGCTTGATGGTCCAAGAACCCATCTAGAAATACAAGTCCTAGAAATCACAGGTTCAAACCAAGGTACAATTCGTAATTACACTATTTTCAGGTAGAAAATTAACTTTTAAGCAACTGGAGAATCCTGTTTCCCTGTCCTGCTTCCTAGTTACAGTCAGGCTCTCCAACCACTTGTTTGTCCAGTGGCACCCAAATGAATCTTCCTGAAGTTTCGAATGGCTCCCTCAGGATTGAGATTCAGTCTCAACTGCCTCCAACATCTCTCTGCACCAGGAACAAGTCCACATTCTCAAATTTCTAATGTGAGTTTTTGGAGCCCTATAAACCTTGTTCTCTTCTGATTTTCTTCAAGTAGCTCAACCTGCTCCTTTAGATGGCCTTAATCAGAGAATTAGCGAACACCAAGATCTCAGGGGTCATTCTCAGCCAATGTCCTATCAATAGAGGACATCAACAGCATCTCCAACAGGTGGTCTGCATAAATACTCCGTGACATCACCTCACAAGGCAGTCTCTTTTAGGGCAGGTTAATGGTCAAGTTCTTTCGGATCCACTTACAGAATCTCGACCCAATTACCCAACTTCATTCAGCCTGTGGAATGGGAATGACACAAATATTTCCTCCAAAACTTAAAAGATTTCTACAAATACATAAAAAACTATTGGGTTTCCTAATTTCTTTTGTTAGTGGTTTTCAACCTTTCTTGGGTCGCAGATTCCTTGAGGTACTAAAAATTAAAACACATAGCTGCAGATTTTACATATAATTTTCTGCAGTTCATAGGCCTTTAAAGTCCATTCATGGACCCCAAGAATCCTTTTCTAGAACCGAGGGCTCTGATTTTCTTTTTTGTTCCTTTATAAATGGTAAATTTTAATTTTCAATAAAGCTATTTTCATTTTGGGAAAAAAGTCTATACATTTGTTACAGCCTAGAAGTGAACACAATTGAAGTGGTATAAAGGGCGACAATGAATCTAGTATTTCCAATAATCTGTAAACCGTGCTTCTGTGATAGCACTCTAGCTCAGTCTTATTTATTTTTTTAACTGACAAAGAGTATATATATTTATCATGTACAACACAGTTTTGAAATATATATATAGTGGAGTTGCTAAGTCAAGCTAATTAACACATGCATTACCTCACAGACTTTTTTTTTCTTGTGCATAAAACACTTAAAATTTATTCTTACAGCGATTTTCTTTCTTTTTTTTATTGTCGAGGATTCATTGAGGGTACCGAGAACCAGGTTACACTGATTGCATTTGTTAGGTAAGTCCCTCTTATAATTATCTTATAGTAATTTTCAAGAATATAATCACCACTTTATACAACAGTTCTCAAACTTATTCCCTCTTCCTAACTGCAATTTTGTACCTTCTAACCAACATTTCCACACCCCTCCAGCCCCGGCCCCAAGCCCTCAGTGACCCACTCTACTCTCTCTCTATGGACTCAAGTGTTTAGACTCCACATAGAAGTGAGGTCCCACAGTGCTCCTCTTTCTGTGCCCTGGCTTAATTCACTTCACATATGTCCTCTAGGTTCATCCGTGTTGTTGCAAATGACAGGATGCCCTTCATTATTAAGGCTGAATGGCTTTTACTGCATACATAGTCCACGTGTTCTCTGTCTATTCATCCACTGATGGACACTTGGGTTAATTCCACATCTTGGCTACTGTGAACAGTGCTGCAATGAACATGGGAGTGCAGGTCTCTCTGCCCTCCTGACTTCATTTCCTAGGGACAAGTACCCAGTAGCGAGTGGATTGCTGGATTATACGGTGGTTCTATTTTTAATTTTTTAAATTAAACCTCCATGCTATCTTCCATAATGGTTGTACTAATTTACATTTCCACTAACACTATACAAGGTTCCCTTTCCTCCACGGCGTTGCCAACATATCATTCATACTTTTTTTTTTTTTACTTTTTTTTTGCGGTTTTTGGCTGGGGCTGGGTTTGAACTGGCCACCTCTGGCATATGGGGCCAGCGCCCTACTCCTTTGAGCCACAGGCGCTGCCCATTCATTCATGCTTATTTTTAAACAACTGCTTCTCACTGTTAATCAAGCCTTTCAATAAAGTCAAGGACCTCCCTTCCATGGCCTTAGAGGTCATCTGACTGTGAGTATCCACCTTTGCCTTCCTAACTTTACAGAAGCTCCTTGCCTGCTTAAGGAAAAGAGCCTCTGTTTCTGGAGCCTTGTGAAGGCATAGCTCAGTACTGAACTGAAGTCTCATATACTAAGATGGCCAAGGAGATCCTTCAGTCTACTGCAGCTGTGTTTCCAGCCTCATCTGGCCTTTTAATTCCACATCCCTGAGCAGGCTCACCCTATCTCGCACACTGTGTACACTCTGCTTGGGAGATTTTTGCTACAGCTTTTCCCTCCCCCATGCCAGGTCATTCCTACTCGTGCTGCAAGTCTTTTGAGTTTCACCTGAAATGAAATAAGCCTGTCCTGACCCTCTTCTTGCTCCCCCTAATAGTCAGCATACCCCATCTTACCTCTTATAGTATTTTAAATTCTCTTGGTTGCTCCTGTTCCATTTCTCATTGAACAATTGTTCAAGTGATTGTTTTGTTTAACATCTATTTCCCCTATAGGACTCCAAAGGAACATATGACTGTCTCCCTGGATGCTGAATCCCAGCACCTTGCCACAGTGCCTGGTACCCACTGGGCATGTCTTAAACATTTGCTGAATGAGTAGACAGTACAGTAAAAGTAAGTCATGCAGACCCAAGTCAGGCCATTTAAGCAACAACTAAAATGCAAAGTTCTGGTTAGCAGATGAAGAGTTGAGGTGCTGAAGAGTTCATTACATTAGCCATCAAAAGCCACTAACAACAGCTATGAGAAAGCTCCACAAAACAAACCTCAAAGAAAGTGGCAGCAATCCTTTAAAGTCTCACAGCTTAGTAGGCACCAACAGAATCCTTGCATCTGTTTTAGTAGTCGCTCAATGCCTGTTAGAAGCAAGAGCCTTCTTCTGAAGACGTGCACGGTTATTGACATGCCAGTTTTAAAACGTTGCTTTTAATGAACTAATTAATTCTGCAAAACATTAGTACAAAGATATGTGCTACCAAATTGGAATTACAATACCAAAATGATAACAAAAACAGAATGTGGAAGACATTTCTAAAGATATCACTTTTGCAAAACATTAATCTTCTACTCTACACATTCAAATACATTGCAAACTACTTGTTATTAAAACCTTAAAATAATTTACTGGACAGATGGCTTAGTTCTCTGAAGTCTGACCCCCTCCTCCAAAGAAAATAAAGCCCACACAACAAATCTGGCCCCCAGCCAGCAATCCAACATTAATGCAAAGCTTAGCAGCTCAAGCGGGATTTAAATAGCATTTACACCACACAACGTGTAAAATACATGCTGTTCATTTTCTCCACCCATACAAAATCTAGAAGTCAGAAATGCAGATATTAATAAACCACCTTTTGGGGAAAGTGAATGTTCAGTAGATATCAGGAAGGGATTCATTCTCGTGATAATGAAAATGATTTAAGATTTCCCTCCTTGCTTGTCCACGAGGATGTGAATGAGAAGCCTCTGGCAGTGGGTGGAAACAGACAGGGGACTGTTATCTCCTTCACGAGAAGGAGACTGACTGAAACTATTCATCTTAAAATGCTGAAGAAAGGGATTAGAAACCTAGGCCAAATTTGCTCATTTCTTGGATTTGTAAAGTGTTTGTATCATAGCTGTGGAAGATTTCTGATTATTTGCTCAATAAAATCAAAAGTCCTTTCTAAAGTGGATGTCGAAAAGCAAGATAAGATGTGGTGCTGACAGAAGTACGTGGACCCACTCCCAGGTCCACACTGTTTCTCACACACCCCTTCCCATCCTGACACCACCGGCCACCTACCTACCGCATTACTATTCTCTCCCCATGAAAGACACTCAAACACTTCAAAATTTCTTCACGGAAACTCAACACCAAAGCAGGCAGAGCTGGCAAGGTTAGAACAGATGCTTCCAGGAAAGGAAATGGTGACCAGGCAGCACAAGCAGGAGGGAGCTTGATCCTGTTCTCTCCTTAGCAGCTCATGAATTTTAACCTATGTGACTATTATTCCCTGAATAAATTTAGGAGAACCAGCTGGGCAAGCAAACAAAAGCTATCTCTCCATTTCTAAAAGTAGAAATCAACGCACGAGGACCCAGACCAATGCTGAAACATACAGACCAATCCGCCTGCCCTTCTCCTGTTACAGGGTGCCAAGCAGCCTAGTGAGCTAATAATGTCAGGAACTTGAACACATAGCAAATATCAGCATAAAATAGAATTAGAGAGGGAGAGAATGTTGTTTGTAAACTATTCCAATGGCGTCTATTACATTAATGTTTACGGATTGTACAATCCCCAGCAAACGATACTATGCTCAGGGGTGACATTAAGTGCTAAGGACAGAAGGCAGCTGAAGCAGCTGGCCCATGGCAGGCCTCCTCTGAGAAGTGGACAGCCAGGGCTCTAGCCTGGCCTTCTGCAGGACAGTGAGCCAGAGAGTGGGCATTGCTTTGCCATTTTCAAAGCACTTCCGCACCCTTTACCTCATTCGATAGCTCACCAACTCTGGGAATTAAGCAGGGTAGATGTAAAACTGTCATTTTATAAAAGACAGAGAAAAGGAGGATAAGTGACTGGCTCAAGAGGATAGCATGGCTGAGTGGTTAAAAGCAGAGCCCAGAATCCACATCCCTGGATTCCCCATTCCAGGGCTTTCTTACACACAGTGCTTTTATTAGGTCTGAGAGGATTCCATGGAAAAAGCAGATTTCATTGTTGTCATTCCTCAGACTTCTCATAAAACAACTGAGAAATTTTTTAGTAGCATAGTAACAAAATAACATCAACTGATGATTCTTGCTTCCCAGTCATCTGCTAAAACCCATTCAGTGTCTAGTGAGCTCAGTGACGCAGGGGTGACTAAGGGGTCTCTGCCCTCATGAGGCTTACAGTTCCTTCAAGACAAAGGCTTGGCTTCAGAGAAACAGGACAACAAAATTAAATTTTCTTAAATTTCCCTGCTGGGTTTTTGATTTTTGCTACTCTCAATTAATGTGCGAAGCTAGCAGGCACAGGAAGGGGTGAATAGTGAATACTTGTTTTGCATTTTATTTTATCTTAATAACTGAAAGGTATTAGTATGATTAATATTATTAATGCCTGCATTTCTGTTCTTCTTGTACTACAATGTATCCAGGTATCTTGTGGGCTCCAGCTCCCCCCTTCTCGAAACATTTAAGCAATGTATTAAGCTTGGACAAGAATTATACTTTCATTCATTATCTATATCCTCGGCAAACCCTTCCATGTTTGAGGCAAAAAACGAATAAACCTGGAATACCAAAAGCACTCAGGTTGAGCTTTCCAGCAACACCAATTAACAACAGTTAATAAATCAGTCATCTCTGTTAGGTCTGCTGCAATGACACTAGAAGCAATGATTCGCACCAGGAGAAAGCAGCCCCTGGGCTTCTGACATCTAGCCAGGGAGCTGGCAAGGGCAGATACCTTCCCAATCCCAACAGCCCCTCCCCACCCCCGTGTACACTGAGGCTGGTCACCATGTGCAGACCGGCCTGTTCACATGCGGCACTTCTCAGCAATGCTCGCATGTGGGGACTGATTCTAGGAAAAGATTTTGTTACACATTATAGAACAAGATTTCACTTCTACCTGATTTTTTAATATCCCTAAGAACATACACAGTAGATTTCACAAAGAGAAATACTGAAGAAAATGATTTCAATCATTGAACACAAACTTGGTCTAGTCGTAATAATATATTAAAGCAAATGCACACTCATAGTCAGAAATGATTAACACATTTCAGAAAGCTGCAAAACCCCTCCTGGGATAAATATGCTGTTTGTATGACAATTTAAAATTTTATTTTCACTCATAGAGAGTCAACTCCTTGAGGGGAGAGAAGGAGGCTCCTACCTCTAATTCTTAAAATAATTTTGCACATAACACACACTCAATAAACATTTGATGACCTGGGCAGACTGAATCAAAGAGAAACAAAGATCCCAGGGTAAACCAAACCTTATTTTGTAATTGTTTCTCCTACAAAAAGTAAAAAGTTCTAAACCAGAAAATGTCATCCAACAGACAGTACAGACACAGTGAAGTTGCTCCCCTTCCCACCTCTCCCTGAAAACCTTAGGACAGGGTGGCTGGGTTATAAGGCAGGATTGAGATGAGGAGAAATGGAAAGAACTTAAAACAAACCAGACATTGCTAGGTGTATTCTCGGGGCTCATTTCCCTACTATTCCCTCCTAAATTAATCTCCTCCAGATCTCTGCTGAAAGAACCTTCAGTAGAGAAGCCTTCTCTGAGGCCCCCATGTGACGCTGTCCCAGTGCCACGGCTCCAGCACCCACCTCTTGTCCTTCACACTACACACCACAATCTACGCCACACATCTGGGGGACTGACTATTTAATGTTTTCTATGTTTATTTTTCCACTAGATGTGAAAACCCCCCGAAGGGAAGGTACAGTCCATCTTGCTCCCTGCTGTCCACCCCTCGCACCCTGTCCAGCACACAGTAGGCTCTCAATAGACAGCTAATAGGCGAATCTCACTGGTGCACACCTTACAACTATATTGAGCACACAGAGCCTGAGGCTGGGACTTAGGAACCACAGGGACCTGGATGCTTAAGTTCTTACTCTGCTTTCCTCTTGGACTATTATTTTTAACCTCTTAGGCTTTGGTTTTCTTAATCTGTGCAATATGAGTATCAATGACACCCTCAAATGGTCATTAAGAGAATAAAAGGAAAGAATACAGCACATAAAGAACTTAGCACAAAATAAGCAAATAATATTATTAGCTGTTCCTTTTATGTGTGCAAATATTACCTTTTACTGCATAAAAAAATTATGAACTTTTATTTGAGTCTAGAGGAACACAAAGCCTCAATAAGTCGATCAAACACTGAACTGCTTGAAAAATGAGCATTAAAAGCAGGTAATGTTTTTCCAGGTTTCCTGTTCATTTTTAACACACTAGTGCATTTCAGTTAATAGGGAAAGTTATTTTTATTATTTTGCAAAAAGACAGAAAGGAGAAAGGGAAGACTGTTTACATTTGGCATGATCCTTGAAACCCAACTCAGTATGGAGTGGGCTGGAATAAATAGCTCTGGCTTCCAGAAGAGGACCTACACTGGGTATCTTTCATTTGTTCCTCCTCCTCCTGCGTGGCACCTGGGAGGCTGGCTTACACAAAGATTACAGCAACAAGCCTTGCCCTCTGGCTTCCACTTTTGTTATGGCCCATACTAGGTACTGGCCAGGGATTCAGAGGGCAAGTGTCACTGAGGGCTGGCTGTGACAACTTGATAACAATAAAACACCAAGAACTCCCATCCTGCAGCAATGGTAGGGGTTGGGGCTGGTTCCCCCACTGTCCAGAGAATAAGGCAGACATAGACCAGCTGGAGACATTCAGTCATTGGCTGTGATCACTAACATCACAGGCTTGGTTACTAGCTACAGGTCAGTAGTAGCAGCTAAAGTGTATGTTTGCTGTCTCTCCATACGCACTCCCCTACCCCCCACATAAAGAGCACTGGTTGGGGTATGATAACAGAGATTATCGCCCTTTCCAGATCAACCTTCTCCCTCACAGTATTCTGTGCCTCAATAGGCTGAGCCCTGTGGACTGCAGTGTTAGACTCCTTTGCACTCCAGCTTCTGGCTGGGTTTGGCTGAAGGCAGGCAGGCACTGACAGGAAATGTGCAAGGCTGAAGAAGAGTGAGCTCAGGGTACTTATTCTGCCAGCAAAGTCCCCAGGAAGTGTCTGTCCCCCTTACCACAGCTGTCAGGAGCTCTCTCTGCACAGGCACCCACTCTCTCACTCGGGGTTTCCGTAACCATGCCCTCCTCTTATCTCTGGAGGAAGGATAGTAACAGTTCCACCCACTGGTACTAGCCTGGGCTACTGCCCTAGTCCCTTCTGGTTTCCCTACACTCTGCCCACACCTTTGGACACAGTCCCTTTATTAAAGTCTCCTCAATCTGGAGCTAGTCCTCCTGCTCAAGTATCCTCCCAGAATAAAAGGTTCTTCCCAAATAAAACACATGGCATGAAAGCCAACCCTGTAATTCCACCTGCTAGAGTAAGAAACATGGTAAACTGAAGAACATTTAAACTAACTGAGGGTGAGAGTGATATAAATATTCTAGATTGATAATGAAATAAGACTCCACACATACTTGGCTTACTTTTTTTATAGTATTTTTATAGCTTTGGCTAGTTCCAAAATTCATGTCATTTAAACAGAGCAACAGAATCATAAAGAAAGGATCCACCTGACTGTGAAACAGGTACACCAATCAGGTTACCTGCTGCTTCTATTTCCCTTTCTTTTCTTAGAGTGTCCTGGAACCTCCATATTTCAGGCACAAAGTATTCCTTCTCAGACCATTGCAAAGTGCTAGTTTGCTTTTCCAAGTTCACCATCAAATTCAAAATTTCCCCAGGCTAACAGTTTCCAAAATGTGATATGAATATTCACCAAGTGGTACATGACTTCAAGTGCTATGTGGATGAACTTTTTTTCATTTCAACATACATGTATACAGACCAATACATAACTAGCAAACAAAACTTGTGATTTCATCAATATCACTGCTCAGCCATGGTACCCTAAGGGCTAAGCTTTAAAAATGACTTTATTTATAAAGAAAAATGTTATACAAATAACAGATTATCAGATATAGCAAAAATCCTCTAGGTGGCTTGTGAATGAGTGAGTTTAGAAAAACTCTCTCACAGTAAAGCAGGTAATTGAACAGCTTAGTTAGCTTCTACCTGTAAACTGTTGTGGGGTGGTTTTTTTCTTCATTCTAGATACATCTTTACTTTTATGCCTTTAAAACAAAGGGTGTCATACAGACATTTGGAGATGCTGGAGGAGGAGAAATCAATCAATAAGCATCCTAGGAGGGGCTGAGGTGTTTGGGTCAGCAACACCATGTGGCAAGCCTGTGACTGACAGTCAGTCGGGAGCCAGCTGTGCTTCAATGCACGTCCCGGGAATGTGGAGAGTACCGAGGGCCTCCTTAAGAGAAGACAAAATGGCTTTCCCACATGCCTGGCCAGGGGCTCCAAAATCCCTTTTTCCACTTTCAAGGGAGTTAAAAACTGTGCCAGAACATATTTCTCTCGGTGGAACCAAATCTGGAGTTCTACCTAAGAGAGGTAATAAAATGATGCAAACTCGGAGAGGTCGCCCTGTATAGGCTTAAGTGGCCTCACTGATCATAAACTAGACTCAACATTTATCATCCCTTCTTAAGCCGAGAAATCTGTGACAATCTTTCAAAATCTTGTGCAGACTCTTTTCCATTGTGTACCAGGGTGGAAATCAGTTTGACCCTCTGTTCACCACTGCCACTGATGCCCCTGTGAGCCCTACCTACCTGTTCTTCCACAGTGTATGTCACCCAAAGAAACTCCTTTACCCAGGCAAAGGGGAGAACTTCAGTAGGAACAAAGTCCATTATTTATAAGCAAGGTAGATCTTGAATCCCATTTTTTTTTTTTTTTTTGGTAGAGACAGAGTCTCACTTTATCGCCCTCAGTAGAGTGCTGTGGCGTCACAGTTCACAGCAACCTCCAACTCCTGGACTTAGGCAATTCTCTTGCCTCAGCCTCCCGAGTAGCTGGGACTACAGGCGCCCGCCACAATGCCCGGCTATTTTTCTGTTTTGCAGTTCGGCCAAGGCTGGGCTTGAACCCGCCACCTTCGGTATATGGGGCCGGCGCCCTACTTGCTGAGTCACGGGCGCTGCCCAGCAAGGTAGGCCTTAAGAATGATTTTTTCCCAAAGGTTGGATGGGTGAATTTATCCAGAAGATGTAACAATCCTAAACGTGTATGCTCCTAAAAATAGTCAATAAGACAACTCTCTCGGTAAATGCCAGAAGTAGTAGACAGAAAATCAGTAAGAACAGAGAAGACTTGAACAGTATTGACCTACATGACCCCCAAACAGTAGAATGCATGTCCTTTTCAAGTGCACATGCAACATTCACCACAACAGACCAAAATCTGGGTCTTAAAACAAGTCTTAAAATCATGACAAGTATGTTCTTTGACCACAAGTGAAGTTAAAAATAAGTAACAAAACAGAAAAAGCCCCTAGATACTTGGAAAATAAACAGTATACTTTTGAATAACTCATGGTCAAGGAAGAGATTACAAGGGAAATTAGAAAACGTCTTGAGCTGAATGATAATAGAAATATATTAAAATTTGTAGGATGCAGCTAAAACCATGCTTAGAGGAAAATTTACAGTTTCAAAAAGCTTAAGAAAAGAAAAAAGATTTAAAGATCAGGTTTCTAAGCTTCCATTTTAAGAAGTTAGAAAAAGAAAATCAAATTAAACCCAAGGTGTCTGAAAGGAAATAATGTATATTTATCAAAGAAATAGAAATAAGGTAAAAAGAGGAAAATCATTGAAACCAAAAGCCTTATAAAAAAAAGATTACAAAAAGAAAATCAATCAAATTGAGAAATCACTAGCTAGACTGATTAAGGGGGAGGAATAGGGGAAAACACAATGTACCAATATCAGGAATGAGTGAGGGGACATCAGAGTTTAGAGACATTAAAAGAGTAAGAAAAGAACATTAAGAACTGCTTTATCCCAACAAATTTGAAAATAAAGATGAAATAAGTCTTTGAAAGATATGTCATATAACTGATATAAGAAATAAAAATCTAAATGAGCTCACATCTTTTTTTCTAAAGTGAATTAGTTATCAAAAACCTCATGAAGAAACTCCAAGCCTATAGGTATTCACCAGTTAATTCTATCAAACATTCAGGAAAGAAATAATACCAATCATATGGAAAAGAGAGGAAAAGAAAACATTTCTCAACTCACTTAGTTGGGGAACCATTACCCTGATAATGTAATTAGACCAAGGCATTACAAATAAAAATACTAGACTATATTCTTCATGAGTAAAGATACAAAATTCCTTAACCAAATGGTAACAAATAGAATCTAGCTTTATATAAAAAGGATAATACATCATGATTAAGTGTACTCCAGAAATGCAAAATTGGATTAACATTAAAAAAAAAAAAAAAAAGAAATCAACCTATCTATACCATGGAATATTATTCAACTTTAAAAAGGGAGAAAATTGGCGTGTCACCCGTAGCACAGTGTTACAGCGTTAGCCACATACACTGAGGCTGGCAGGTTCGCTGGCAGGTTTGAACCTGGCCTGGGCCAGCTGAACAACAATGACAACTGCAACAAAAAAACAGTCGGCTGTTGTGGTGGGCACCTGTAGTCCCAGCTACTTGGGAGCCTGAGGCAAGAGAATCACTTAAGCCCAAGAGTTTGAGGTTGTTGTGAGCTGTGACGCCATGGTCACTCTACTGAGGCGACACAGTGAGACTCTGTCTCCAAATAAATACATAAATAAATAAAGTATTAAAAAAAAAAAGGAAGAAAATTTTGCTGAGTGGGTGGCTCAAATGACCCCTCTTGATGTCCACTTGGGAGGCAGAGGCCGGGGGGTCATTTGAGCCCAGGAGTTCAAGACCAGCTTAGGCAACATAGTAAGATGCTGTCTCTAAAAAAAAGTGAAAAAACAGCCAGGTGAGGTGGTGAGCACCTATAGTCCTAGCTACTTCAAAGGCTCAGCTAAGTCAGGAGGATCGCTTGCGCTCAGGAGTTCAAGGTTGCAAGGGGCTACAATCACACCATAGCACTCCTATCTAAGTGACAGAGTGAGATCTTGTCTCTAAAAAATTAAAATAAACAACAAAAATAAAAGGAAGAATATTCTGATACATGCAACAACACAGATGAAGTCTAGAGACATTACATAAAGTGAAGAAAGTCACAGAAAGATAAATACTGTACCATTTCACTTTTAGGAGGTATTCAGAGTCATTTAGACTCATAGAAAGTAGAATGGTGCTTTGTCACAGGCAGGGAGGGGGAGAATGGAGAGTTAGAGTTTAACAGGTACAGAGTTCCTGCTTTGCAAGATGAAGAGCGTTCTGAAGATGGGTGGTGGTGATAGGTTGCACAAAAAAAGTAAACATACTTAATACCATGAAATATATACTTAAAAATGGTTAAGATGAAAAACGGCATGTGTATTTTACAAAACATTTTAAATTAGACCATGTAATTCACCATATTGACAAAATAAAGGAGAAAAATCATACCATAATCTCAATAAATGCAGAGAAAACTTCTGACAAATATCAACACCCAATTTGTGATTAAAAAAAAAAACAAACAAAAAAAACTTTTAGTAGACTAGGATTAGAAGGGGGCAAAAGACCTGAACAGATAACTCTTTAACAAGGACATGCCAGCCTGTGGGCCAGTAAGTATCTGAAAAGAGGCTGAAAGCCATCCTACATGTTTTGGGTTAAAGTGAGATCCTGGAAAGGAAAATGAAAATGTAAAAGGAAAATGTAAATTGCATCACCCAAGCACTTGTGTGGCTAAAATAAAAGAGACGGACAATCTCACATGTTGGTGAGGTGTGAAGTGGACAGACACAGCATGTGCTGCCAGTGGAGCGCACAGCAGCAAACCACTTTGGAAAGCTGCTTGGTTGTTTCTTATAAAGGTGAGCACACACGTACAACATATGACTCAGCAATTCCACTCCTAGGCATTTGCCCAAGAAAAATAAGACATCATGCCTACACAAACACCTGAACCAAAAGGTTCATAACAGTTTTATTCTTAATACCTTCAAACCAGAAATAGCTCACATGTCTATAAAGAGATGAACACATCACGAGCCACACAATGGAGACCGTGCCAAAAATGAACACAGCAATGGCTTGGCACATTGGCACAAAACGCCCACCCATGCAAGGTGCTGAGCGATCTCGAGTGACAGAGAGCAGGGTAGAGCCTCCTAGAGCAAGCACTGGGCTGGGGAGGGGTGAGGGTGGTATGGTGAACTGGGAAGGGGCATGAAGAAAGTTCTAGGGAGATATATTTTATATTTTGGGGGGTGATTTTTTAAAAACCGCTTGGATGTGTGTTGAATTCTCTGCACTTATCTCAAAAGTTAATAGGATCAGAGTTGAATCAGGTGTCTTTTTAATAGTGAGCCTAGGAGAGGGAGCAAGATGGCGGACGAGTAACAGCAAGATGGCTGGGCACGGTGAGACTGGGGAGAGAGAACTTCAGGCATCTCTGCCAGGCAGGATGTGCCCAGAAACTTCCCTTTGGGGACACAGGGAGACAGCGTGAGGCTTCTGGATACCCTGAGGAAGGCTAAAGTGGCGGAGATTGGGCAAGTGGTTGCGTCTGTTTGTTCGGTCTGATCCTGTCGGCAGCTGTGGATGGGGCAGAAGTGGGACTGCAGGCTGGAAGGGCCTTGCCTGTGAGCCGTTTGGGTTTCCTTTGGACTTGGCACGTGGTTGAACTGCCTTGGGAGAACTTGGGCAGGAGTGCGGGGGTTTTTGAGTGTTGTCTGGGGCCCCAGACAGGGCTACCAAGCCAGACAGAGCTGCCAGTGTTTGGTGGTGGGCTGTCTGGAGCCATTGTGGGAGAACTGCCCTGGCAAGCTCCACCCTCAGGGTCGCAGAACAGGCATTGGGCGGGAGCGAGTAATCTAGTGACTGAGCAGCCTAAAGGCGGGGACTGAGACACCTTGCAGCCTTAGCCCTCAGGGGCATAGGGTGAGAACGGTTTTGGCACACTGGGTAAGTGGATAGCCACTTAAGGAGTGATCCTATTCACAGCGCTTTCCTGGGAAAGTTTTGGCTTAGCCCAAGTTAGCAATTTAAAGTGTCTTCTAAGCAGCCTGAGGAGGATTTAAGCTATCCACCCTGCAGGGTTTGAGAAATCATTAGAAACACAGGGTCACTCCCTACAAAGATCCAGTAACAACAGAGTAATTCTGCCAGGGTCTGATCTGGGAGAGACACCTCCCCAACTCTGAGGATGGTCATAGGCAACAGTGA